>JAGKTI010001249.1:49806-66727 GCA_018397915.1 Birgus latro | reverse complement strand
TATATTTTCGGAACTTCTGCAAATAATGAAGTGTTTTTGACAAACAGTAAAGTGTATTTGCAGTTAGGAAAGTTTGTATAGCTCCAGTGCATGTGAAAACAGTGAAGTGAAGTTGGAAAGCATTAAGCATAATTATTTGGAAAAAAAAGACAGTGAACTTTAGTAGCCGGTATTTATTCACCACGCCTGAGCTGATCTTGTCTACTGTACACCTAAATGCTTACCATAGGAAGAACAAGTCACTGGGCAACGTCCTTCCTTTACTGAACTACTGCTGTTGGAGCCTGTGGCAGTGTGGGATGGGGACGTAACAAGGCTATAGCGAACAAGTCTGTTAATACGCCATATATAAATCAGAAAGGACTGGAGAGAGAAGATTTTTCCATTTCTCATCCAAATTAATTCCCCCAAAAAATTATTTACAGTATAATCGATATGTAGGATAAAGTTCAGTAGGCTACATGAATATGTCAGATGATGCTGGTAAATCTAAATTAGGTTGCCTATAAGAAAACGAATTAAATCATGTAAGAGACCTCTGTGAGAAGAGTTGATAGTCTGTAGTTACCATTATATTTCTTAATTTTGCTGATGAGGTCATTAGATTTTTTTTTTGTGGATCTGAAATTGTGCCTGCAAGTGGAGACAGGAGTGTACTTAATCTTTTACACAACTGATACCTGGCCAACCAACAGTTCTCTTGCTTGGATAAAAAACTATAATCAAACATACTGGCATTGCCTAGGATCCAGAGGGGGTACCCCACTGTGAGAGATGACCCCCGAGATCCTATTTCACCCATTTGACCAATGTACCACCTTGGGTTCATTTCCACAGGCATATAAATTATATTCCATGGACCTATTCGCCCAATGGACCTATTTCCCACTATCCACCCACCCTACCCAATAACTCACCCACACTCACCAGCCCACTCACCATCCTGCCCACCCTCTCATCCACACATGCTGCCATGACCTGCTCCACTACACCCACCCACCCACCCACCAATCCTCTCCATCCAACCCATCCACCCACTCCAACCCATCTGCCCACCAAGCTTCATCATGAGAACTGGATTTATGATTTTGAAGTTATAATACTGATATACAAGAGTTGTAGGAGGAACTTAAAAACTCATTGGTAATTGTCCACCAAGCTCCACCATATTTACCAGATTAGTTCCACCTCTGTCCATCAAGAGCACTACCTTAGCAACATTAAACCACACCATTAACTATCTAGTAAAAAGTTACCCATATCAGACCCCTTTGGTGCTCTTAATTTCTGTAGCAGACAAACTACCAGACACACTTTGGAATATATAATAGCAGTTAACTAAATACTAGTCATTGTTCGTACATACCAGCATTGCCTGGGTCTCTGGGAGGCCCTCCCCATGTGGGAGATGACCTCTGGGGTTCCATTTTACCCAATCTACCCTAATTCTCTCTTCAGCCTATTTCTCTAAAGATATCTTCTCCATGGACCTACCCCCACCATGACTCTCTTCACTCCAAGGATCTAATCCCCATAGACATATTTTCTCACTAGCCAGCCATCCTGCCACCCACTCTGCCTGCCGCACACCCACCCACACTGCCTTAATCTCCCCGCTGCAGGGGTCACCTTGACGTGGTGGTGGGGCTTGAAGCGTGGTTGGCAGTGCCACCTTCTTTGGGGGCTTGCCTACCTTTGTAGGGCTCGGCATTTGTCCCCCTCGTGGACCAAGCACCCCCTACATCACTAGTGGAGGAGGCCTGCTGGTGATGTTAGTCCCAGCCCGTTTGCTATCTAGGGCGGGACTGTCGCCTCCCCACGTGTTTGCCGTGCATGGCGTCCCATAATGCTGGGAGACGGGAGTCCTGGAGGTTGAGCGATGCTGTACGATGCGCCCTGCAGCTAGCAATACACCTCTTTGGTCCCTTATTCTGGCCAGACGGGCGGCCTGCCTCTGCCCGACCAGGTCAATCGGCTGGTCATGCGTTGGCTAGGGTCAAGTGGGCACTGGGGGACCTGGTGGCTCCTACCGTCCTAGAGTCACACTTGCCTGGGTTCCCCGGTGGTTACCCGCGTATACTCTCTCGCTACCTCTGGGGTCGCCAGTGGTATTCTCCCTGGAACACGACCTCCCCTTGTTGGGCTCCATGGTGGGTGGAGGGGTGGGGGAATGAACTTTATGAAGTTTCTTAATGGCTGAACTCAACAAAAACACTGTTGACGACACCTCATCTGTCCCTGGCAATTCCTCAAGACCTTCCTCCGTCATTGCCACTCTAGAACCTTTCCAGGCCCCTGGTGACTTTCCTCCTTTGCCCCAGCATTCAACTGGAACTAGGAGGAGGCCACGTCGGGTTGGTTCGGCTCTCGGGTTCGGCCCGGAAGAAAAAGAGAAAGAGCAATATGCAAAGTACCTAGTGCTGAAACCCTCTGCAGGTGGCTTAGCACTAGATGTCGATATTTTTGACCTGTACCGAACCAATGTTTCAGCTTGTGGTTGCGAACCTGTAATCTCGACCCAGGGGGATGGTAGCCTCCTTATTGAGGTGTCCTCCCAAGCAGAAAGCTCTCGTCTCCAGGCTTTGTCTTCCGTATCTGCTACTGCTATATCTTGTGTCCCCCATGCCATATTTAACCAGCGCAAGGGGGTTATTTACTCTCGGGACCTCCTGCGATACCCAGAGGCCCGGTTATTGGAGGAACTTCGCTCCTCTGGAGTAGTGAGTGTCAACCAGGCAATGAAGAAAATTGACGGTGTTTTGATCCCAACTCCAAAGCTGTTCCTGACATTCGAAAGATTGATGTTGCCTGCTTCGTAAAGCTAGCTTGGCTTTCATTTCCGGTGAAGCCCTATGTTCCAAACCCGAAGAGATGTTTCCACTGTCAGGGGTATGGGCATGTTAACCACTCTTGTTGCCGTGCACAGGCTGGCCTTCCTGGTATCTGTGTCTCATGTGGTGGATCAAACCATGCCAGTGACTGCCCAGGGCCTCTTAAATGCTATCATTGTGGAGGTCCTCATGCTGTCTCTTCGAAAAACTGTCCTAGGTACTGCCTGGAAAAAGAGATATTGTCCATACGTACACGAGAGAGGGTTTCATTCCGTGAGGCCAAAAGGAGAGCTCAGACCCTCTTCTTTCAGCCTGGGGTTACTTATGCTTCAATACTTTCTAGAATACCAGTGCATCGCCATGGATCTCAGAAGCAGCCTCAACCCACTCCAGTACCGCCTTCTTCAACTCAAGATATACAGAATGCTGTCCCCAAGGTTACTGCTGTAAGTGAGGATGATGCTCATCTGACCATTACCGCTGCTCCAGCTGTTCCCGCCCCAGTTCCGGTGGCTGATGACTTACTCACTTCTGATTTGGTGCCTATGAATCAGGAATCTTCCCCTCTCAAGATGGTAGCCCCTGCAGGCCAGGTCTCAGCCTCTCCACCTCGGTCCACCAGTAATAATGATGTGCACTTTTCTACCTCTAAACGCCATCGTGGCTCCTCAAAGTCTTTGAGTACAGAAGATCCCCCAAGCAAGGTTTCACTAGTAGAGTCCTCCCCATCTAATATTAGTCGTTCTGTGTGCCAGCCCCCGGACCCCGCCTCTGGGTCACGGAGGGCTCCTCAGGCCTCAGTTGAGTCTGGCGCCTCCTCCTCGGGA
This sequence comes from Birgus latro, assembly GCA_018397915.1. Lineage (NCBI taxonomy): Eukaryota > Metazoa > Arthropoda > Malacostraca > Decapoda > Coenobitidae > Birgus > Birgus latro. The sequence continues at coordinate 63,069 of JAGKTI010001249.1, read as the reverse complement.
GCATCGGAAATTTCTCCTCCAGTTGCGTCTTAGGATTCTGTCCTGCCCCCTCCAAGCTCGGAGGTCAGGACCCCAACCCCCACTACTCGTTCCCCTGAGTCGTTGGGGGCATCGGACAGAGGTATGAATAAGAAATCCTCATCTACTGGGCATCGGCGAGTAACAGTGAAGTCTTCTACCACTTCGCAGGGCCCAGGTCATCGCACTGTTCACAGTGCTGCCCATGAATTGCCCCCTAGTGGACGTGCCCGCCCTCCTAAAAAGGCTGCCTCCCAGGGTCGCTCAGTAATCTCCACTAAGTGACCTTTACTTCTCTGTAAATAGTTCCTCCATATTCCTTCATCTTTTTAGTTCTTTTATGTGTTTTTATGCTTTTACCTCACTTTTTAATAGTGTCAATGGCTACTATCATCCAATAGAACTGTCGTGGCCTACGTGCCAATTGGGAGGAACTCCGTTGGCTTCTGGTAAGGTATTCCCCTGTGTGTGTTTGCCTTCAGGAGACAATGGATGGAGATTCTTCTCCCTCCAGTCCTGGTTACCATGTATTTTATTCAATTCCTCTTCCTGGACAGGAACGTAGTGGCGGTGTAGCCATCCTCCTACGTAATGACACCCCCTTCATCCGCCTGAATCTTACCACGCCTCTACAGGTTATTGCTGCTCGGGTTTTCCTTCGCCGTTATTTTACAGTATGTTCCATATATTTACCACCCAACACAATAGTCAGCAGGGACGAGCTCGACCACCTTATTCGTCAGTTACCTTCACCCTTTCTACTCTTGGAGGACTTTAATTGTCGCCATCCGATGTGGGGTGATTGCCTTAATAACCAACGTGGAGATTTGATGGCATCACTACTGGAGACTGGAGACCTTGCATTAATTAATAATGGGGCATTTACACATTTTCATCCCCAAACAAGCTCCTTTACTGCCATCGTCCTCTCTGTTTGCTCACCCGACTGCATCCTGGATTTCACCTGGGAGGTTATGGAGAGCTTACATGGGAGTGACCACTTCTCTGTCCTTACATCATCGGTATCTGGTCCCTGTTCCCGCTTACCGAGGTGGAGGTTGGATAAGGCGAACTGGTCACTTTTCTCTGCTTTGGCATCATTTTATTTCTCTGCAGAGGAATTTCCAACTATAGATGAAGCCGTTTCCTTTTTCACCTCCACTGTGCATTCTGCTGCCCTTCAGGCTATCCCAAAAACCTCTGGCATGTATCGCTCTCGACCTCTTCCCTGGTGGAATGATGAATGCAGGGTTGCCGTACGGGCTAAGAAGATAGCTTTTTCCCGCTATTGAAGATACAGAACTGAGCATAATCTTATTCAGTTCAGGAGGGCAAGAGCTAAGGCTCGTCAGGTGCTCAAGGATGTTAGGCGGGAATCTTGGAAAGCATTTGTTTCCTCAATTAACTCTAGGACACCAGTGTCTCAGGTGTGGAAGAGGGTCAGAAAAATTTCGGGAAAATTTACTCCAACTAAGTCCCCTGTGTTGAAGGTTAATAGCATTCCTGTCAGTGACCCCGTGATTGTGGCTGATATTATGGCATCTGCATTTGCAGCAATCTCTCATTGGGACGCTGTCACTTCAACGTTTACTAGACACAGAGAGTTGGAGGAAGCTAAGGTGCTGGACTTTTGTTCGGAGAATAGGGAAACGTACAATCTCCCTTTCTCTTCTCGCGAGCTACAGTTTGCCCTTTCCCTTTGTCATGACACATCTCCAGGGCCGGATGACATACCATATGCGATGCTTCAGCACTTGGATGATGATGCACTGTGTTCTCTCCTCAACCTTTTTAATAGAATTTGGAGGAACTCTTCTTTACCCACCTCTTGGCGTGAGGCTATCGTATTGCCATTCAGAAAGCCAGGGAAAGCAGGGTACAGTCCTCTTGAATATAGGTCGATTGCTTTGACGTCCTGCATGTGTAAACTGTTTGAAAAAATGGTTAATACTCATCTTATATATTTCCTCAAAAGGAATGAGTCTCTTTCTAATCATCAGTCTGGTTTTAGAAAGTATCGCTCAACAACCAATGCGCTGGTACGTCTTGAGGCAGCAGTTTGTGCTGCCTTTTCTAGGAAGCAGCACCTAGTATGCGTTTTCTTTGACCTGGAAAAGGCATTCGACACAACATGGAGATCTGGGATATGCAAGGAACTACACTCTATAGGATTACGTGGAAGACTGCCCCTGTTTCTAATCGATTTCCTTCGTGATCGTAAATTCAAGGTTCTAGTTGGTGCCACCTTGTCTCCTTCGTACCCTCAGGAGGAAGGGGTGCCTCAAGGGAGTGTCCTTAGTGCGACTCTGTTTGCAATTGCATTGAATGATATAGCAGCATCAGTTCCAGAAGGAGTATCTGTTTCTCTATATGTTGATGATTTAACACTATGGTTTGCTGCTTCCCGAATGGCTGTGGCAGAGCGTAGAATGCAGCTTGCTCTGAACAGGGTCTCACACTGGGCTACCATGCATGGCTTCCGTTTTTCAGGAACTGAAACAGTGGCCTTACATTTCTGTCATTTGAAAGGTATACATCCAGACCCAGACCTCCAATTGTATGGCCAGAGAGTGCAAGTTGTAGATGAGGCAAGGTTTCTTGGCCTTATTTTCGATAGGAGGTTGACATGGGTCCCTCATATCCGTTCTTTACGTCAGTCATGTCATCGAGCCCTTTCTCTCCTACGGACCCTGTCCTATCTGTCATGGGGCACCGACAGAACTACCCTGCTACACCTCTACCGTGCCTTAGTGAGGAGCAAACTAGACTACGGGTGTGAGGTGTACTCGTCTGCTTCGGAGGCACGGCTGCGCCCATTAAATTCAGTCCATCATGCTGGGATCCGTCTGTCTACTGGGGCTTTCCGCTCGTCACCGATACCTAGTCTGCTGGTTGATGCAAATGAGCCACCATTGGATATCCATAGACAGTCCTTACTAGTGCGGTGTTGGCACCACCTCCACCGTCTTCCCAACTCTCTGTGTAGTAGGGCTGTCTCTGAGATTACTCTTTACCACTTTTACAACACCCATCCTCACCATCCCCACCCATCTGGGTACAGAGTAAGGGCTGCCATGGAGGAGTTGTGTTTTCCCTCCTCCCCTGTTTGCCCAGTGTGTGTTTCCCGAGTGCCTCCATGGCTTCTTCCAGAGGTTCAACAGTGTGTTTACTTCCCCGAGAGAAAGACCTCCCTTTCCTCATAGGCGGCCTTCTCTTATTTTTTGGAACACGCCACTACCCACAGTGACTCGATCCCTGTGTACAAAGATGGGTCCAAATCCCATTCTGGGACTGGGTTTGGTGTCATTCTTAATGATTTTAGCCGTGGCGGGAGTCTCCCTCCTTCCGCATCTATTTTTACTGCCGAACTTATTGCTACTTTAGTTGCAGTTGAATTGATTTTTAGTTTACCTCCATCTTCTTTTACCATTTTTAGTGACTCTGTCAGTGCCTTGCAAGCTTTGTCTTGTACCTCCTCATCTCATCCCCTAGTCTTGGCCATCCTAGAGTGGCTCTACTTGTTGAATAGACGTGGGTACTCTGTAAAGACGTGTTGGGTCCCTGCCCATGTAGGGGTTGTGGGCAATGAGCGAGCTGACTCCTTAGCGAAAACTGCTGCATCACGCCAATCCTCTCCTCTTTACCGTGTCCCGTTTGAGGATCTCCATGTAGCCAGTATGACGGCTGCGCGTTCTTGTTGGCAGAAGAGGTGGGATGCCGTTGGGTCAAATAAGCTTCGCAGTATTCGTCAAGACCTGGATGATGGAGGGTATGTAGGAATGTCCCGTCAGTGGGAGACAGCCTTAGCTCGCCTGCGGATTGGTCACACTAGGCTGACCCATGGTTTTTTAATGGAGAGGGCTCCCCTTCCCTTTTGTGATGACTGCCTAGTTCCTTTGACAGTACGGCACATTCTTGTGGAGTGCCCCAGTCTGGGAGACCTTCGTCAGCGGTACCTTTCAAGGTGCCGGACTGGTGATGGGTCCTACCTTCTCTCCTTGGTGCTTGGCGAGGAGGCTTGTACTGCAAAAGGAGGCATTTTCTCGTTTTTAACTCATGCTGGCCTACTGAGGAAGCTATAGTGCTCAACTCGTTTTAATTTATATTTTAAAGTTGTTCTTATAATTCTCTTTATGGTGTTTTTACTGTAGCTTATACTTGTCTTTCAGTTTTGGAGTGTTCTATATCTCCTCTTTTTATGGATTTTACATTATGCTGACTCTTTTTTTTTTTTTACAGTTTTGTGTTCGGCAGCATATGACCCTTGCTGTTGCGCCGCCAAGTCAATTTTCATTCATTCATTCATTCATTCCTGCCTTAACTTACTCTATCACACCCAAAACCTCGCTTACCCACCCCAACCACTCGACCCTGCCCACTCAGCTCATTCCCCTGTCCACGCATCTGATCCATCCGCCCACCACCCTACCCACCCACCCATCAAGCTCCACCGCACTGACCTGGCATTGCCAAATCTTTGTTGTAATACTGATGTAGTTGAAGGAGGAAATTAAAAATTCTACGATAATTTGCCAACAAGCTACACAAAGTTGGATGTGGACATTCTGATGGTCAGTCTCGAACCTATGGAAATTCTCTGCTGAAGACCTGTTGCCTGCGGATGTTAATCGTCACTGGTAATGTCGTTGGACTCTGGAGTCTATAACTAAGTAGCTTATGTACAAGTCCAGTAGAAGTGACCAGTCACGAAACATTTGCCACACGGGTGATTTGTTTCCATGAGAGAATGAAGGTGTGTCTCTTAAGTAGAGAAGAGTTGCATGGCTACACTGAATTATAGCAGTAGAACAATAATTTATCAAGTATAAAGACACTAGTTTAATTCATAGTCGAACAGTGCACCTTAAATATGCGTATAATTTATAAATCAGTGGATGGCTGGGCGTAGAAAGCTGTAAATGATGAGTTACTTGTCTATCTACATGTCTCCAACCTGGACCATAGTTTACTACAGAGATTAAGTATATCCTTCCTTGGAAATACAGGTAAAATTGAAAAAAAAAATGAATCGATTGTTTCTTTTAAATAACAAATTAATGCAGGAGTTGAATGTTCTGTGAGAATATGTTTGAATTTAGACACAGTTTGCACCAAATTATCTTAGCACATTTATTGAATTTACTAATGAAATGGATATAGACCTCTTCCCTCAGTTTTACTGAAATGACTGACATCCCAGAAGGTGCTCATGACCATTTCCAAATATTTTAAAATGCGCATTTACTACACAGAGCACAGTCATGGAGAGCTACCAAACCAACTAACTTCAAAATTTCTATATTCCTTCTGTATAACTCAACAGGAATAAATGGTTCAGTATAACTAAATGTTATGCAAGTGCATTATTTATAATGGAAAGTTTTAAATCCATGCTTTGGAATATTACTCTCTTTTGAATTTAAAATGAGTACGCCCACGGTCACCATCTCTCCTATGCCCACGGTCACCGTAAGTGGCTGGTTAGTGGCTAATATTCCACCGCATCAAAGGTTTCCCTATCTGGGTGTGAAAAAAAAAAATGTCCGCATTTTCGCTGTGGAACTTAATGTATCCGATCAAAGATCAGTTTACTTTTGACCATCAGAGGTGCCTCTTTAAACCACCCCATCAAGATTTTCGTAAAAAGTTACCCTTGTTATACCATCTCGGTGCACTCTAGATATTTCCTCCGTAACTTACGTTAACAGACAAATAAACATCGACAAACTTTTAAAAAATAATTGTAAAATATTAGACGAGGAGTCTGACAGTGTAGATAGAAATAAGTGTTTCCTTTGTAATAATTCGTGCCAGCTGTGGACGAAGCCTGGTAGCGATGTGACATATTTTAGTGAACGGGAAGAAGAACAATAGGAATCTAGTGCCAAAATCCAGCATAAAGCCGAATCATCGGCTACAAGTTGTGTACGCTGGTTGGGCCGGAAATACAGACACGGCGTCTTGAAGGCAATGGGTCAATGGAAGAAGCATATCATATCACAGATGGGGCAACTGAAGTAAGCAACGGAATTAGATGTCGGAAGGAAGACCAACAGAGGTAAGGAAGGACATGATATTATGGAAGGAAAAATACGGTGATTCTCGGAGAAAGTTTACAAGAAAGGGAGGACGTTGGCGGTGACGCCAAAAAGGAAATGAAATACGTCGCTGTAGAGTGTGAGGACAATCAAGGAAAATATGGCGTATGGAGAGAATGGTATTGCAACGAGTACAGAGGGGAGGGCGACCACCAGACATCAAATAAGAGTAAGTCTAGTATGACCAATTCTGAGACGAACTAAAGCAGTCTCTCACCTCCTGTTACTGTGGCAAGGGGTTAACCAAGGAGAAATAAACGGTTTAACAACACGTAGTTTATTATTAGTGATAGATTCCCAGCAAGACTGCCACCGGTGATGAAGGAAGGAAGATAGGGCAGGAAGAAAATTAGAGACTGGAATGAGGAAGGAAGGAGAGGCATCTCTGGCAACAGCCATGCGAGCCAACTGATCAGCACGTTTATTGCCCGCGATGCCCACATGTCCTGGGACCCAAGAGAACTGGACTGTTCTACGACGAGAGGAGATACGTAACAATCATTCCAAGATATGAAGGACTAGAGGGTGAGAAGCAGGTGATTGAAGAAGAGACAGCACTATATGAATCGGAGAATATCACAAATGAGCGAGAGGAGGACCGACAAACATACGGCAACGCAAACAAAAGGGCATATAACTCTGCTGTTAGAACATTTGCATAAGCAGGAAGGCTAAAATGATAAAAGGTGTAAGGAAAGAGAATCGCGTATCCAACACCCGCAGGGTTTTTTGAACCATCAGTGTATATAGGGACTGCAGAGGAATGGTGGGAGAGATGGTCAGAAAACCGTGAACGGAGAATGAATGAAGAAGAATTGGACTTGGAATATGGCAAAATGGAAGGACAAACGTGGGGTCGCAGAAGTAGCCAGGGGGGGGAAAAAAGACATGTGGGAAAAAAAAAAAAAACTAACAGTAAGGGAAGAATGTGAGAGGAGAGAACGAACTGCAAAAGGTGGCTTGGCCCTAGGAGTGGAAAGCATGTTTAAGTCAAGACTGGAAGGAAGTAGAGAAGGGGTACGAGGAAAACAGTGCAACTTAGCATAAGCACGAAGAGAAAGTAGAGCATGACGGCGGAAAAGTGATGGAACTCCCGATTCAGCATGCAGACTCTCAACTGGGGAGGACTTAAAAGCGCCAAGAGGCAGACACAAACCGTGATGATGCACAGAATCAAGTTGTTGGAGAACGGTGTTTGAAGCGGAAGAATCAACTTGGCAAGCAAGCATAATCAAGTTTTGAGAGAACGAGAACAATATGGAGACGAAGGAGAGTAGTCCGATCAGCACCCCGCGACACATGAGACAAGGTTTGTAAGAAACGGAGGCGTTGCAAGGCTGAGATTTTCAAGGAGGCAATATGATCCATCCAAGTAAGACGGGAGTCGAAAAGAAGGCCAAGAAAGGAAGCAGAGGTTTTGTATGGGAGAGGAGAGCCATAGAGAAAAAGAGATGGTTTACAAATATGATGAGAGTGAGTAAAAGTGATAACATGAGACGTGAGAGGAGAGAACCGAAAGCCATGAGAAGTAGCTCATTCTGAGGCAGCAGAAACCGCACGTTGGATAAGAGGACCAAGGGCAGAGATAGCAGAATCTGAGGCATATATTGGAAAATCATCTACATATAAAGAAGACCGAACACCAACTGGGAGGCAAGAAATAATCCCATTAATTGCCAAAAAAAATAGAGCAGTGCTAAGAACACTGCCTTGGCGAACACCTTCATATTGTGGGAATAGATCTGAATAAGTATGCTGAACACAGACTCTAAAGAAACAAGCTGACAGAAGATTCTTTAAGAAAACCCCAAGGTTACCATAAAAACCCCAAAAACGAACTGTGCGTAAAATATGGTAGCGCCAGGCTCTGTGTCATAAGCCTTCTCAAGGTCAAAGAACACTGCGATAACAGACTGCCGATTGGCAAAGGCTGAGCGGATATAAGTCTCTAGATTTAGGAGGGAAGTTAAGGTGCCACGAGCTTTTCGAAAACCAAACTGTGAAGATGACAAAAGCTGCTTGGATTCTAGGAGCCACATAAGGCGATGATTTATCATATGCTTGAACAATTTGCAAAAGACAACTAGTAAGAGCAATGGGACGATAATCTTGAGAAGCAAGGCCTTGCTTTCCCAGTTTAAGAAATGGGAGAATGACAGCATCTCGAAAAGAGAGAGGAAAAACACCCTCTGTCCAGATACTGTTATAAATAGTTAATAATTAGGTCAGGGCCTGAGGAGAAAGGTGATGGAGCATATTATAGTGTATGCCATTTGGACCTTCGCAAATGTTCTTACAAAGACGAAGGGCATAGGACAATTCATGGAGCGTAAAAGGCGTGTTATACGACTGACTAGACGACAGCTGGAAGACAACAGGCGTACATTCAGTAGCAGCTTTAAGGGCATGGAATTCAGGTGAGAGATGAGAGCCGCTACTAACATTACTAAAATGAAAACCTTAACCATTAGCAACTAGACGAGCATCTGCAACTGACTCCTCATCCAAATGGAGGACAGGGGAAGGCATGGGAAGATGCTTACCGGCTGTTTTGCTTATACATTTCCAGATGGAAGCAATGGGTGTATTGGCAGTAATGGTGGAAACGTATAATCTCCAGCAATGGCGTTTAGCCCGTTTAACAATCTTATGAAGCAGAGCGCGGGCCTTTTCAAACAGTGGAAATGTTTTCTGTTCATTTGGGGTGGTGTGTTTGCGTAGGTAACTCTCCCAATGTGCACGTTTAACACGGAGTGCCACAGTACAATCCGAATCCCACCAACGTACACACTTGGAAGTAAAAGGACAGGAAGACCTAGGAATTGCAATCAAAGCTGCACTCAGAACTAACACATTAAAATTGGTGAGCATATCTAAAACAGTAGAGAAGAAAGAAGGAGGTATAGAAGGAACAGTTAAAGAAGTGAATGACGGCCAGTCAGCTTTCGGGAAACACCATCGAGGGGGTCTGAATACGGGACAGTATGTACAAAGAGTAAGTTTGATAGAAAAGTGATCACTATATACAACGTCCGAAAGAAAAAAAAAACAATGGAAATCTAAAGAAAGAGAAGGGGAGCACAAGGAGAGATCCAGACAGGAGAAAGTACGAGTTTTAGTGTCAAAATGCGTTGAAGCTCCCATATTCAATAAGGACAAATCATTATTAAAAATAAAAGACTCGAGGCGGCAGCCATGCGAATTAGTAATAGCATCACCCCATAAAGTGTGGTGACAGTTAAAATCTCCCATCAATAAAACTGGGGTGGGTAGCTGTGATAATACAAGTGATAAGGCCGGGAAATCAATAGGCTGGAAAGGAGAGAAATATAGAGAAACCACCGTAATCCAGTGTCCAAGAAAAATACGAATAAAATGACATGGAATCGTGGTGTGAAGGGATAGACGTTCTAGTGGAACTGTGTAGTGAACTAAGATAGCGGAAACAGGAAGAGAAGTAGGAGAAAATAAGAAACAATAGTCAGGTATAGGTACTAGAGGGGAAGACAAACGAGGTTCTTGTAAACAGACTAAGGCAGGACGGTGAACGGAAAGAAGATAGAGGTCATTATGATGGGCCGTGAAACTTCGGAGGTTCCACTGTAAAAGAGACATACTAAAATTTACAACACTGAATAAAAGTAAAACCAAAGCACAGTACAAAACCGACGAAAAATTACAAAGGATAAAATATAATATATAGGAAAACGAATTTACGACAGATGAGTATCATAAATCACCGAGTCGGCCAGATAGTAGGAATAGGAGCAGAGGGTGGAAGAGGCAGACGAGCAGGATGATCACTATAGCCCGGTGGCATAGGGAGGGATAAAGGAGAGAGATTAGAACAAGAAGAGGGGGGGGGGGGACAGGAGGGGAAGGAGAGAGGGGAGTGGGAGGGAAATCAGAATGAGCCGATTGGACTTCAACCGTAGGAAGCGCTAGTTCAGGACTTTCCTGTAAAGGAGTCACCAGAAACCCATGATGTCTGTGAGGATTTCACTCTCAGCAACTGCTGGAAGTGTCGTCTGCGGTGTCGACAGGGAAGTCAGAACAGGTTGCAGAGTGGCTTGCGGACTTGGGATGGGATTGGGACCAGACCGTGGAGAGGAGACAGGGATCTTCATTCGAGTAAGCATCGTGGAGAGTGAGGGACGGGCGGTACGCATGTTATGAGTTGGGGGAGAATGTGAGGGTTTTGTGGAATCCTTGGCATCCGATGTAGTGTAGAGCAGCCCACGTTTGCCAGAGGGAGGCGGACGGCAGGCATCATGCTATGGCAGATGGATTAGTCATTGGTGGAAAGAGAGGGGGAGCAGCAGAACGGGAAGGGCGATGAGGGAAAGAGAGAGGAGTGGACAATAAAGGCAACAGGGAGGAGGTATGAGTGGAGGAGTCTAGAACAGAGAAAGAGGTGGAAAGAGAAACAGGAAGGGCCTGAAAGAAGGAAGTAGAACAAGGAGGGGGAGAAGGGGAGAAGGAAGAGAGGAGAACAGAGGCAGAGGGAGAGGAGACAACAGTGACAGTCGAGGGGTTAGGTGAGAAGGAGGTGTGAGTAGAGACAGGAAATGAGGCCGAGACAGTAGAGAAGCTAGAGACTGGCGATATCAAGGGGGCAGGTGTGTCAGATAGGTGGATGATTGCAGAAAAGGAGTTAGAAGTTGTACCAGTTGCAGTGCAACGGGATTGAGAAACAGCAGAGGTAATGGGGACAGGACGGGCCACTCAAGCATGATAAGGGAAGTGAATCCTAAGTCACGGATACATTGACAAGCCGCACGGAGGAAGAGACCTTCTTTCCAGCGAATCCTGGAGACTTTAATTTCAAATATATATACAGGACATTTTCCTGACGAGGCAGCATGAGAGCCTTGGCAGTTTGGGCAGACTTGTATCTCTGCTACACAGGTTGAGGAAGTGTGGCCGGGTTGGGCATAGGTAGGGCAGACTGCCTCTGACCTACAGTTTTTGGCTGGGTGGCCATGTCGCCAACAAGAAGAGCATTGTCGAGGACGAGGTGTGTACTCTTTGACCCAGAGTCATGTGCCACCAGTAATCACTGAGGTGGGAAGATTGCGGTCCTTGAAGATGATTTTGGTGATATTTGCTGAGTACTTACGATGCCCCTGAGGTGGAAGCGTGTAGCACTGGACAGAAAGTACTGCAAGGTGTTGGGCAGACGAGATTGCTTGTATGTCAGCAGAGCATTCTAAGAAAGTGCAGTCTCTTATAGATATATAGGACGGGATCAGAACAGTTTAAGTGGACATCTGGAACTGCAGAGATAGGGTGACCAGAGGGGTAAGTAAGTGACAACGCCTTCTCAGCCTGCGCAGCAGTTTGAACTGTCAAGAGGCGGTCGCCATCAGGACGTGGCGGGAATGTGTCCACGGGGACCTATTTGTTGGAGGAGAGAGAGATGGAGAGTGAGGTCGTTTGTCGTTGGCTGTACGTTAAAGTACTTGAGCCACGTCTGGCGGCCGAAAATTGATGTTATTGGTGGAGGATTCAGAAAGAGGGAGGGAGGAAGGAGAGGGGGGGAAGGAGAAGAAACAGCAGGATAGGAAGAGGAGGAAAGGGGTGGAAAAGTAGGGGAGGAGGGATCCGCCTGACCGGGAGAGGGTTTCGGAGGAGCATCTCCCGTTGCTCCTTGAATGGGGTAAGAGGATTCATTACTGGCCATGGTGAGCTTAAATGTATAAAACGGGAAGTAAACTGGTCTGCTCCTGAGAGCCTGAGTCAGGAGTAAGGGTGAAAAATAAAAGAGCTAATGTACCCATGGTTCCCTGAGTTCGCGACTGACGCAAAAGAGACAGACTTGCATCCCATCACCACGGCTCTCACACCTTAGGAAGGTGAATTGAAAAGAAGTTAAAAGAAGAGAATGGAAGAAAAAGAACAATGCAAAAATAGTAGGGTCAAGGACTGGGACCCAAGGGCAGGAGAAACAGTACATAGCGACACCACCCCCATCATCAGGCCCCAGCCCCAGACCCCTGAGCCCCCCACGACTGCAACGGGCTTGGATTGGGGGGTCAGTGACCGGGAGCTGCTTGATTCTTCATCTTGATCTCCTTGTTCCTTACCTCTTTCAAGTTATCGTGTATATCAAATTATTGGTCAGAATCATGGTTGACAATGAGATTACTATTAAGTACGGAGTCAGTGTTGCTGTTAGGTATGGTGACTGTGGCTGTGGCGTGGGAAACCAGAGTGACATCAACCTGGGAGGTGGCAGGGTTGTCATCATGGGTAGTGACTGATTCTGTCCTGAAGGGCCGAGATAAAGGAGTTTGGATCAGTTGCTATTGAAGTTTCGTCATCCTGCACGGTGGTGTTGTCTTTAGGTATGATGATGAGCAGAGCAGAGGTAAAACACCCAACCTACAGTGCGACAGGTTGGTTTTCGATGAATTCGGCAACGTCCTGTTTCTCTTCACTAACGTAAGCGGTGAAGCTGCTTTCTTCTCTTACTAGTGTCAGTTGCATATATGAGCTGGGTAACGGTGGTGCTACGTGACAGATTTCTTGTATTTGCACCCTAGTCCCTTATAGTGTCTGAGTCCTAACTATAGACGCCATTTTCCATATTGATAGGGAGAGACAGAGATAGTTCTCAGAGGCCTACCTATCCCTGGGCACCTTGCCCCTGCTTTTGACCTGCCCTCACAAAAAAATCGAAAGAAGGAACGCTAGAGAATGCACAGACAAAATGGGAACCTATCCATAGCAGCTTTTGTACCTACCATTCACAACCGGCTTCCTACTTAACTGAACGAGAGGCTTCCTTGCAAACTCTAGACAGTCCTGCATTCAGGAATTGTTTTACCAGACCGAGCAGCTGAGTGAGGAAAAGTGTAGAGAATAAATAATAGAAATTATGATATGAATGAAAGGAAAAGCCGTAATGATATAACTGTGTAATAGTAAATTAAAAAGATAGAGCTAAGAAAGAAATTAGAAAAATAAAAGAATGGGGAGCAGGAGAAAAGTATATAATAGGAAATATGGGTCAGGAAATTTTACCATGACGAGACCTTAGAAAGATGAACGTTTTGCACCAAAACTCTCACTGAAACTGAGGGGTCATATTAATACACCTACGTGAGGCTAAGCAGGGTTTATATGTGCTTTCATCTCAGCTTAT
>JAGKTI010001249.1:12944-25485 GCA_018397915.1 Birgus latro | reverse complement strand
ACATTATTATTTAGTACAACAAGATGATAATAACAAACCCAACTACAAAATTCTGAATTCAAAGTGCAAATACAACTTATCACGAATTTCAAACTCGAATTTAACTTTCTTTGCCTCTTTATCAAAAACAGATCATGCTTCTGCACGTAATCTCGCTCCACACGGTCTTACCTACTAATAATATCACACTCCTGTTACACTTTAACGAGGATCAAGCCCAAAAAATGAATTTTGAGGTCCACTTCCCATACATTGCATCAGTTTAAACAGGGCTCCAGGACTACACTTACACCACACTTAAACTACACTTATATTACACCTACATTATACTTATACTAACTTACATTTCACTTATATTAACTTATATTACACTTATATTACACTTATACTAACTTAAAATTACGGCACTACAATATGCCCTCTCACTATTGTGTCTTCTGTGTGTGTGTGTGTGTAGAATTAGTCAACATGATTTCTAATAAGCAAATGTTTTGATGAGTACTTTCTTTTCTATGTCATCTAAAGTGGTTTGGACAGCTTGAGGATCATGTTTGTTATGTTTCACTCTGGCAGGTGTTTTCCTTGATGTTGACAGTTTATTTTAGGAAGTGGATAAGTTACACCTGAAATGTTGTATTATTCAATCTGAAAATTATAAAATACATGCATAATCTGTGGAGGGAAAATTTGTTGTGAAGACCAGTAAGTACGCAGTGCTTGGTGCACAATAATGAAGCACGTACATTCAGGACACAAAGCACTGTGTACATTCTGGACCGTCCCTGGGGTAAATTGACTTGGATGGTACTCCAACAGTTTCAGCGATGAGTGACTTATATTCATCCTCGTAGTAGAGGTGGCCTTAAAATGTCATGTAATGTGGCTTAGGACTCTTTGGCAGCCGTTTGATAAAATGCGAACTATTTGGTGTTTGGTATGTGGGTCCTGTCCAATAGGAACGCACCCAGCCCCAGGCTTTACCTTTTGTTTTTGAGCAGTCCTGATACTTACGTCTTATACATTGCATCACAAACTGAACCTACAAAAGTAAAAAAAATTACAATTTTCAATTTGAAAATTGGTCATTAAACACGCAAACAAAAGTGTAACCCCTAGATTTTGGTAAGAAAACAGAGTTTTTTTTTTACGCCTTTACTTGTTTTTGTTGCTGCATCTCTTCATTCCTAACAAACTCAACTGTTGATACCTGTTTACATGAATGCATAATGGTTAAACTTTAAAATGAGACCAACTTTATATGCCCAAGTGTTGTCATATCCTGTGGAGAAGTTTTTAAATGTCAAGTGCGTTCTTAATGGTCCGGTGCATACTAAATGGTTACCTTCACATCCGTTGCTGAATAAATTATCACAACGAGTACATATCCAGTTTTGCAGTCGCAAAGGACAAAGAATTTCAGCCCAAAGCGGTTATGCTTGAACGCTGTTTGGTGCATGCCTATAATTTCTATTGAAATGGAGGAACCTTAGGATGGCAAGGTACCTGTCACAGCCCATATATTTACCGAAGACATGTGTGCCCACGAGTTCATCTACCAACCAATTGTCATGGAGCACATGTTTTCTTGCGTGTGCCATCAACATGGCAAGGGCCAGCCACACAAACAACTCCCCCACCTCCACAGGCTGCCAGTCCCTAATGTGCATGCTCTCGCTGGCAGCCATGTCCAGCCACCACACACACACACACATAGTCTGGTGGAAATTTATTTCTTCCACCAGGTTCTTATAAATGCAGTGTTGAATATCGTCCTGGGAATACTGCATAACAGTCCAGGGCCTGGGGGAAAGCTCATCCTTCTGAACACCTGCTTCTTCCTCATCATACACTGGCACAGAGGGCTCCTGCTCCATCCTCCCAGACGAAGGTATCCACTCTACCTACACCTGGTAAAGCAGGCTGTTTGCCATGTGCAGCATGTTTATTCTGCGTGAGTGCACGCCCGCGTGCACGCCCACCTGCACGTCCACGGGCAGGGGGTGATGGGGAATGAGAGGGAGAGGTGTGGGAGGTGGGGGAGTAAGGGGATGATGACTCGCCTGATGCGTGCTTTCCCTGGGGATATGCTTGCTGCTGAGTAACATGACGTGGGGCCAGTCTGGAAAATTCCACTCCTGAAGGGCCCGGTTGTATTGAATCCGTCCTTGAAGTACTCGGCTGAGGTGAAGGTGGACGTTCAAGGGCGAGACGACAGTGAGCAGGCGTCGAGTGTGACGGTGAGACGGCTCGTCGGCGTTTATTTTGCAGATGATCGCCAACTCCACGCTCACCTGCCGGGTGTGCTGGGACATCTACGACCTCCTCAGTGAACTCGTTACTGTCGAAGGCCCTGCCCTACTCCTGCAAGAGTTTGAGAGCCTTTTGAGGCGTCTGAGAGCGGGAAGGGGTTGGAAGGCAAGAGAGTTCATTTTCCACATGGTAACTCCTCTCCTCCGAAGATGTACTCTCACTAAGTGTCCGTAAGGACACGATGTCGTCCAAGGCACGACCAATGGCACTGTCACTGAGCTCTTTCCCCGGCACTAAGGGCAGAACTTTCGCGGGGGTCGATAATGCAATCGGCCCTGTGCATGGTAGGCCAGAATTGGACAACGATGAAGATGAAGACATGGCTCCTCACTCTACCAGTGCCGTTTACAGACTGAGCCGCGCATCTGTGGGGTACCTGGGGGCCTACCTACCCTGTGGGTGTCATAGAAAATGGTCGTGAGTTCTAAGGGTGGCGGGAAGATGCTTGAAAAAATCCCATCAGTCGGCGGCGCTCCGTGTCCTGAATCGTGATGGTTATACACGTCAGCCGGTGCATAGGGGTTAATGAAAATATCACCCTCAAGTGGCAAACTGAGTTTATTTACATCATCCTTTATATACTCAAGTATATAATTTACTGAAATTTTGAAAACACTGAGTTTACATCGAAGCTTATAAATTCAAAATCACCAAGTTGACACCTGAGTTTGTTAATTAGTTCTACAGAATTCATTACATGGGATTTTGAAATGGTACCATTTAATTTAAATTTAACTTCATATTAAATACTGTTGTAAAACACTTTCGGGTAGTAGCATGAGCATCGTTAAGACAAAAACCGTGAGCACATCCTCTAGCAATCTATATGTAATTTACAAGTGACATACAGATTGCTAGAGGATGCATCTACAGTTTTTATCTTAACGATACCCATGTTACTATACCAAAGTGTTTTACAACAGCAGTAACGAATTTAAGAAAGAACAAAGATATTCACATGACAAAGGCAGAAAAGTCAGATATGATCCAAGTACATGTGGACAGAACGATTCAATTCATCCTCTACTGAGTATAAAGGTATGAGGAAAATACACCCCTCGGCATGCAAGAAACCTGCCTCTGAACCCTGATGGAACTTTGTATTCTAAAGCCTCCTTTCACCTGTCCCAGCGGAAAAATGTTTCGCCAGATAGATGATGTTGCTATGGGCAGCCTTCCAGGAGACCTCTTTGCAAACATTTTAATGGGAACAATCGAGGTCACAATATTGACTAACGACCGTCCTTCAATCTACTGTCGCTAAGTCGACAACATTTGCATTGGAGTAAGGGACATCCAAGAACTTCAGCTCCTCAGACAGCGCCTCATCAACGCCTTCGGCTTAAATTTCACTTTCAGAGAGTTTACTCAAGGCCTCCTCCCTCTCCTCGATCTCCTAGTGACCGCCCGCGACTCTGGATTCACAACTGCAGTCTACATAAAATAATCCAATATGTCTCAGCGGGAAAAGCGAATGCCCTCAGCGATATTTACGCTCCACCATCAGTGCCTACGTCCACAGTTCTTTCATCCACTGTTCCTCAAAGAGCAGAGTTCATTTAGAGCTGGTAAGACATACGCAAGTTCTCGTCAGCAGTGGATATCGGAAAAACGACGCAGAGGACGTGGTGAAGAAGGCGTTTAATAAATGGTACTCAGGCTACAGCGCCTCTTCTCTCAGTAACGGAAAAAAAAAGTACTTTGTACATCAGAAGTTACATGTCTACAGATTACAATACTGGCGAGAGGATAATGAAAAATGACTTACATAAAAATGTCAGATGTTCAGATCCTAACAAAAGCATCGCGCTAATCACTTAATGCAAGACCTGCAGATCCTCCCATCAACTACTCAAGAACCGCCCTGCTGTAAAAAGTACGCCCAGGCAAGAAGGCCGTGTCATCTACCGGCATACTTCCACAAGAGAGGACTGTTGGTTTCAAACCTATGTAGGAATGACGAGCACTAAGTTGCCAAGGCGTCTCACATGTCACCTACAGAACAGGTCGATGAAAAGTCACTATAGAACTAGTCATAACACCTTTCTCACCCATCAGCACCTCGAAAAAGGTTCTGGAATAATTGACCGTGAAAAAGACCTTTTTTTTTTTTATTGCAAGGAACAAGGAAGCAAAGGCCAGCAGCCCAGAAATTGTTCCCTCCAAGAAAAATAAAAAACAAGATAACTGAGAAACAAATTCAAGAATAGATATAGTTCATTTCGAGATGCCTGGACATAATGAGCTTGAAGGACTTGAGATCATAGGCAGTAGGAAATACAGAAAGAGGGAGACACTTCCAGAGTTGACCTGTTGCCTACACGAAGGACTGGCATTAAAGAGATGGATAGAAAAAGGATGAGAGTTTGTTGCAAGACGGGTGCTACGCACCCGCCCTAGTGATGAAGGGATGCAATCAGACAGTTCAGAGGAGCAGTGATCAATGAAGTACCGATAGAGGAGAGATAATGATGCAACAATGTGGCGAAGAGAAACAGATTGAAGGGAGCCGGTAAGACAAGAAGAATTAATGAGACAAAATCCCTAGACTCCACCTTGTTGAAAAGAGCTGTATGTGGGGAACCTCTGCAGACATGAGAGTTGTACTCTATGCAGGGGCGAAAAGAAAAAAAAAACATAAAATCAACAACTCTGCACGGATAACGAAGGCACGGAGTCGGCTTAGCACACCTGATCTCTTGAAAGCCGATTTTACAAGACAGGTAAGATGATATTTCCAAGATAAATCTAGACAGAATGAAACCCCAGTTATATGAAAAGATGATGCAGGATTGAGTTGGATATTGTTAAAAGTTAGAGAATACTCCTGCGGAAGATTATGTTGGGTTGATAGATGTAAGAACTGAGTTTTTGATGAAGTAAAAGTAACAAGACTAATTTCACCCCATACCCTCATCCCTTGTTAGTTGAAATAACCGCTGAAATGGATACTGCAAGAAACGAATGGAGAGGTGAAGGGTGGAGTCATCAGCGTCTGAATGGATAGGATTAAATGTACAGCTTAGAAGTCATTGATGAATAGAAGGAAGAGAGTTGGTGATAGGACAGAGCCCTGAGGAACATCACTATTGATAACTTTACGAGATGAACGGTGGCCGTCTACAATAGTAGCTATAGAACGAACACAAAGGAAGCTAGAGATGAAGGCACTGATACAAGGATAGAAACCGTAAGAGGAGAATTTGGAAATTAAATATTTAGGCCAGACTCGATCGAATGCCTTTGAGATGTCGAGTGCAATGGCAAATCTTGAGCCAGAGTTCTTAAAGGAGGATCAGCAGAAGTCTCAAGCATAGGTAAGAGATCACTGTGGAGCATTTCTGGCGGAACCCATACTGACGATCAGAATGAAGGATGTGCTAGGAAATGTACTTTAATTTTTTTTTTTCTCAAGAATACTGTAGACTCAAAAACTTTTGAAACACAGGATGTTAAAGCAACTGGGCGATAGTTAGAGGAATGAGAATGGTCACCCTTCTTTGGGACAGGTTGAATAACAATAAATTTCCAGCAAGAAGGAAAGGTACAAGAAGACAGATAAAGGTGAGTTTACTTTGGCAGGGTGTAAGCACAGAAACACAGTTCTTAAAACAATAGGAGGACCCCATCAGGCTCAAATGCCATTTTAGTACTGAGGCCAGTGATGGTAGAAAATGCAGCAGTTGAAGACAGTTTAGAGTCAGCCATGAGGAAGTCAGAGCTTAATTGGAGGAGAAAGTCTGAGCGAGTTCTGCTTGATCAATAGACGAAATAACAACAGAGCGATCAGGCTGGAAAAGAGGAGAGGAGGAGGAGGAGGTAAAGTTGTGAGATAGATTTTTGGCAAGGTGCTAGAAGGAGCAGGAAGAATTTGAATTTGAGTGTTCAGAGCATTTAGTAGGAATGATATTTTTTTTCTCTCGCACAGTGATGAACAGCATTAGCACAATTCCGGGCAGAAACATAAAAGAGATGAGATCCAGGAGTGGGTTGGCCTCGATACCTTTTGTAGGCCTTCTCTTTTTGTACAGCACTACAAGCGTGATTATATCGATTTTTTTTTTTTTGTTGCATTAGTCACAGGATATGAGAATGGAATGCATGCTTCAATGTCTGAGAGAATGAAATTCATAGTGCGGAAGGCACATTCAGATGGCTGTCGGCCATGGAAGCAATAATCACTTTAGGGAAAATCAAACAAGTAATGCCCTAAGCCATTCCAATCAGCAGCTCATAGTTTCACAGCCGCCACTTCTTCGGAGGCTCCACAGGCCTTACTGGAGCGATAAGACAGACATCTCATCACAAAGCCTTGGATTCTGTAGAAAAACTGTTCTCCTGTAAACTTCACTTTCTCTTCCTCATTGACACTCAGCAATCTGAGACGACTGATCGCAGATCCTTCTCTGTATACTCATTTCTGAGTCAGAGATCGCTATATATGTACACAACAACACATATTGCTCTCATGGTCCTGAACGTGAAACTTCTGAATTTTATACTCCCTGACTTCAACTTTCCTGCCATTCTTTGGCATACTATATCTGCTGTTTACATATCCTCTTATTCTACTGATAATGAAAAATTCTTAAGCTACCTTACTTCCATAATGGAACATATCCTATTAAATTCTCGTTTCTCTGAAATCTCCGTCCTAAGAGATTTCGATGTGACCATCCACATTTGGCTCTTCTGTCCTTTCACTGATCCATCTGGTGAGCAAGCCCATATCTTTTCTGTTCTTAATAACCTTGAGCAGCTTTGACAGCACTTACCTGTATCCCTGACTGCTTTCGAGAGATTCCAACATACTCGACCTCTTCCTTACCTCCAATCCTTCTGCTTACGTTGTTAATCTTTTCTGTCTGTTAGGCTCTTTCGCTCACAACCTTGCCACCTTAACTTGTCATATCGCTCCAGTAAGGCCTGTGGACCCTCTCAAGAAAAGGTGGCTGAGCGCTTTGGAACTGCCGATTGGGAGGTCCTCAGGCAGATTTTTTTTTTTCTTGAAATGATTATTGCTTTAATGGCCGACCGCCATCTGAGTGTTCATTGTGCATAATGGAGTCTATTCTCTAGGGCATGGAAACATACATTCCCTTATCATGTGACTAATGCAGAAAAATCCTGGCTTAATCACGCTTTTTCTAATACTGTCCACAAGGAGAGGGCCTACAAGAGGTATCAGAGGTAACCCACCCCTGAATATGATCTCTTTTATGTTTCTGCCTGGATTCGTGTTAAGTCTGTTCTTCGATCTGCTAAAAATAATTTCATTCTTACAAAATGTTCTGAACTCTCATGTTCAAATTCTTCCGGCTCCTTTTGGTAACTTGCCAAAAACCTTTTCTAACAGCTTTACCTTATCATCCTTCCCTCCTCTTTTCCACTCTGATGGATCTATAACTGTTTTTTTTTTTCTTCTGATAAGGCAGAACTCTCTGCTCTGACTTTCTCCTTCAATTCCACCTTAGATGTTTCGGGTGCTGTTCCTAGAAAACTTCCCCACTTGACCTCCTCATTGCAAACACTAAAATTTCTTTAATTTATGTATTTTCGGCCATCACTGGCCTCAATACTAACAAGGCATATGGGCATGATGAACTCCCTCCTGTTGTCCTCAAGAACTGCCTTTCTGTGCTTACACCCTGAAGGTAAACTCTTTCACTTTTGTCAACATGTACCTTTCCATTATGCTGGAAGTTTGCTCTCATTCATCCAGTCCCAGTGAAGGGTAACCATTCCCAGCCCTCTGACTATCGCCCAATTGCTATAACATCCTGCATTTTAAAACTTTTTAAATCTATTCTTTAAAAAAAGTTAAAGCACCTTTCCTAAAACAACCTTCTTTCTGATAGTCAGTACGGATTCCGCCAGGGACACTCCACTGGTGATCTTCTCAGCTACCTTTCAGACTCCTGCTTATCCTTCCTTCGGGACTTTAGTGAAACCTTTTCCACTGCCATGGACATCTCAAACGCTTTAGGTCGAGTCTGGCAAAACTCTTTTATTTCCAAATTGCCCTCTTATGGGTTCTATCCCTCTATCTGTGCCTTCATCTCTAGCTTCCTCCCTGGTTGTTCTACAACTGTATTTGTAGACGGCAGTCATTCTCCTCTAGACCTATCAGTAATGGTGTTCCTCAGGGTTCTTTTCTATCATCTCTTCCTTCTATTCATCAGTGACTTCCTACTGCACATCTAAGCCTATCCACTCATACGCTGATGACTCCACCTTTCACCATTTCCATTTGCTTCTCGTAGCGTACATCCATGCAATTATTTCAGCAAAGAAGGGGTGAAGCTATGACACAACTAATATCTGACTTGCCTCATATCTCTGATCAGGGTAAAAATAATTGTGTTGTTTTAAATGCTTTAAAAACTAAGTTCGTACATCTTTTAACCCATCAAAATCTTCCTCGGGAGCATCCTATAATTGTTAACAATATTCAAATCAATCCTGCATCATCTTTAGACATACCTGGTGTTTCATTCTCTCGGGATTTTTCTTGGAAAGATCATATTCCCTCTCTTGTATAATTTACTTCCAAGAGATTAGCTGCCGACTCCGGGGCTTCATTACTCCTGCACCACTGTTGACTTTATACATGGGTTTTATTCTCACCTTTGTAGAGTACAACTCTCATATGTGGGGAGGCTCCCCACATACAGCTCTTCTCAACAAGGTTGAGTCAAAGGCTTTTTGTTTCATAAACTTTTCTACTCTTCCTTGCTCCCTTCAACCTCTTGCTCTTCAGCACTGTTGCAGCTTTAATTCTTTTCTATTGCTACTTCTGTGGTCATTGCTTCCCAGAACTGTCTGCTTGCATCCCTCCAACACAACAGCGGGTGCATAACACCCTTCTACCAACATACTCATCCCTTTTCTGTCCAGCCCCCTAATGCAAGAGTTAACCATTATTCTCAGTTCTTCATGTATGCAACAGGTTACATCTGGAACTGTCGTCCTCCCTCTGTATTTCCTACTGCCTATGACCTCCAGTCTTTCAAATACAGCGTGTCCAGGCATCTTGAAATGAACGGATATTTAACCTGCCCAGTCCCGACCGATTTTTTAACCAACACACCCTCAGAAGCCAACCGATTTTCAACTTGTCTTTTTTTGGCTCAAACCTACGCTTTTGGTGAGAAACATCGAAAATTCATAGAGAAATCGCCCTCCTGAGCTTATAAATGTTGCTATTGGTGGCAGTCAGCCTTACCCTTCGTTCTCTCTCATGGTATGTGGCTTCAAAGAAAACGAACTATGGGAGGGTTAACTAACTCAAGCCACTTTAAATTATGTATTTATTTATTTATTTGGTACGAATTTATGTGTAATACAAGACTATATTAGTTTTCACACAATAATAAGGGAGAAAAAAGCATTGTTCACTCACTAAAAACACCAGCATATCACACCTTCCTTTATGACATTACCACCTCATCACTTCTGTTTGTTTCTACCTCTAGCTTCTTTGTTTCTTTGTCCTCCACCTCAGGAATCACTTTCACCGTGAATTTCGTCATTGTAGAGACCGTGGGGCAACATGTCTTTACTGGCCAGGTTACAGCTAACTGGTGAATTGCCGAGTGTGGGGGGGAGGGGGGAGAGGGGGTCAGGTGGGGCCAGGCAGTATCCCCGTTTGAAAGCAGGTAGAGGACGGTCTCCCACTTATGCCTATCAAAAATCACCCGCGAATCTTGAAAAATGTGCAAAAGATGGGCCTTGCAATTGAGTGACCTACGCTGCACGTCGGTGGGTCTGAGCGTGGAAAAAAGGGGTGACGTACGTAGTACTTCGGGGGGACTCGGTGGGTTAATTAGGCTCTCTGTTATCTTGTTTGTTTGTTGTTTTTTTCTCACAGCCCTGTCGCAGGAAAATGGCCATGACATCGGCAGATATGGGCCACTGATTAGGATCCTCGCAGCAGTTCAGAAGGATGTCCATTGTGTCATGAACCTGCTGTAGCCTCATGATTTCTGGGGAGATGGTTGCGAAATCGATAGAAAGGTGGCCTGCTGACTTAATGGATCCAAGTTCGAATCCCGACTGGAGCAGGGAACAGTTTAAGGATTTGAATTTCATAAGAGCAGACTTTCCTGATCTACCAGAAGACCTGCTGACATGTAAAAGTACGCCCGCTAATACCAATACACCAGTCCTGTATGAGACAGCCCTAGCATGTATTCAATATGGACGGTAGGCGTTAGCGCCGAAGTTGTGACATGTGGAGGTCTAGGAGGACTACTGGGCCTTGAGATAGGTCACTACCGCCGAGATACAGGCCCTGAAGCATTTGCCCAGAGTTGGACACATTAAAAAAAGAAAATCATCCTTTTCATGATTGGTGCCTTCTGTAGTCAAAGACTCCATAATTTTCCTGTTGGACAGAGATTGGTACCTGAGATCTTCCTCGTCCACTTCCAGCCAATCGTGGATCATGTTCTTAGTTATCTGTTCTCCTGCTGCTTCTATATGCTGGACGAAGTCCTGAGCTTCGGAGCTGGTAAAGTCAGCAACGGCCTCTTCACCCATGAGGAGCTTGTTCCAACCATGTTCAAGCGTGAGTGCAGAGAGTTCCCTCCAAGTCTGCACAGTTGTAGAATGCAGACTTGAAGGAATACCTCTTGAATTTGGTCAATGTCCTCTTCCCATTGCTGTCCACACCTTTCTTTGCCTCCTCCTCGTCCAGGAGCATAACCATAACGTCTTTCATAACTCTCTTCCAGTACAGCCACCTCGTTGACGCGATAATACCCTTGCCCGTGGCCACCTCGTTGACGCGATAATTCCCTGGTCCGTGGCCACCTCGTTGACGCGATAATACCCTGGTCCGTGGGTTACAAGACTAAGGTCGAATTAGCGGGCAAGGACACGACCTTAATATTACCTCCATCTCCAACCAACTCCATTTCAGAAGGATGAGCAGGGACATTGCTGAGAAGCAGCAGAGCCTTCACCTCATTACATGCAAGGCCAAGACTCTCCATTTGATAATAGATAATCTACTTCACAGCATGCTTGTAGAACCAATCTTTAAAAAAATCTTAGTTGTCAACCAAGCCTTCAGCAAGTGGAAATAAATCCCTGAAAGACCATCCATTAATCCCCTGAGACAACGGGGCTGTTTGACGCATGCTCCACCACAACAAGTTTCAGACGATGGGAACCTGTTGCATTGGCACAACACAGACTCGTTGTTTGCTCGCCTTACGAGCAGGTATCGGCTTCTTTTCATCAGCCAAGGTATTATTTGGCACTGGCCTGGAGAACAGACCAGCTTCATCAGCATTATAAACCTGATTGAGACATAACCCTTCTTCATAAATCAGGTTTTTGAGCTTGGTGCAAAACTCATCAATTCCTTCTGTGTCTGCCTCCAACACTTCACCATAGGTCATCGTGTTGAACAGCCCGCGTCAAAGTTTGAACCAAGTCAGTCAGCCTTCAGACGCCTTGAAATCCGCGTTCCTTAGTTGCCCAGTGAGCTTGGTGGCTGCAGCCTTCAGTTTGATAGGCTGCACAATCACACCCCTGCTACACTGTTGTCGCAACCACTTCAGGCAAGCCTGGTCGGGTTCACAAACGCATGGCTTGGCCATCGTCTTGCATTCGTGCCATCGCACAGCTGCACCACGTTGACCCTGGAGGAACATCTTGATGGAGTTCTTGTTCTTCCACAAATCCTACAGTATGGTCCAGGGCACGTCTTACTGCTCCATAAGCCTTGTGATGGTCCAGCTTTGCTCCATCTTCTGCATTGAGCAAATGATGCAATGCCTCTTAGTAAGTAGTGGTGGCACCATGGAGGCAAGGGCCAGGGCAAAACACAAGGCTAGTAGGACCTGCATGAGCCAGGGCACCACCACAAAAGCCACAAGCTCAGCCTTCATGCACAACCTGTAACAGCACTTTCAGGCCACAGGTGAGGCACGTCAGAAGGAAAAACAGCACAGGGGAGGGGAATAGGAGAAACAGCACTGGGAACTAGGAGAAATAGCAGTGAGGGGTTAGCACTCACACTCTTAACCCGAGGAGCCCCGTCGACGTACGGGTATGTTGCAACGTTTTGTCACGGTGACACCCATCGACGTACCCATACGTTATGCAATTGCAAGGTCAGTAATTTGCACATTTTTCAAGTTTCACGGGTGAATTTTGGTAGGCATATGTGGAAGACCTTTCTCTATTTGCTGTCAAGTGGGTATACTGCCTGGCTCCCCCC
>JAGKTI010001248.1:71251-91734 GCA_018397915.1 Birgus latro | reverse complement strand
TGTCGCCGCCTGGGTGGGGGTAGAGGAAGGTCTCCCACATATGCCTACCGAAAATCTCTCGCGAAACTTGAAAAATGTCGCCGCCTGGGTGGGGGTAGAGGAAGGTCTCCCACATATGCCTACCGAAAATCTCTCGCGAAACTTGAAAAATGTGCAAACGACGGGCCTTTCAATCGCACGACATACGATGCACAACATTGGGTCTCAGTGTGAAAAAAAGTTGCAACGTGCATCGTACATTGGGGGGGACGGGGTGAGTTAAGGAATGGTTGCATGAAATTGAATGAATCTTAAATATGAGGTAGGAGTGAGTCTCCCTGGTTACTAGTCACATTAATCCCTTCAATCTTTCACAAATGGCAATCAATTGAGCTGGAAAGGGTTAAAGATCTTCAACAGGGCAAAACAAATGCGCTACTGTGTGGAAATCATGATAAAAATGTTGGGTGAACCAGCCAAAGATGCAGAGTGAACCAGGAAGAAATACATGACTGCTAGGGGTTAATCCGTTCTGCTCCTCACTGCGCAAACTATACTGAATTTCCTCTAATTTGGTCTGAAACTGCCATCTCTGCATCTTGAATGATGAGTTGTAAAAGCAGATTAACCCTAATATATGTTGCAAGTCACGATGAAGTGCTATGGAAAGTATGTAGAGCCACAGTGCTGTCTATGCCCTCCACTGACTTCCGCAAAATAAAACGCAAAAGGACAACAAGATGCAAGATGAGTATAGCCAACAAGTTACAATATCAGTATCCACATCAGTAGGGAAATGTCTTAGTACAATAATCCATGTACAATAATGTCTTTTATAAATGTGTTCTTCCTGTTTCTATATATTGTACTGTAAATATTTTTTGTTTTACCAGGAAAGGCTACGTATACCTTTTGTTTACTTCACTTCAATCCCTAGTGCTGGAGTGGGATGCCTTCATGTGGTGTCACTAATATAACTGGTTGGCTCAACTGCCTGGTTACATAAACATGCTTCAGTTACTTCCCTATCTCCTAAAAGGAGGAGGAAGGACTACTTCAGCCCACAGTCCACCAGGTTCATGCTACAGATGAACCTAGGGCTCCTACAGTACTACTACTACTACTACTACTATTAAGTTCTTGACTACAATGTCTCTCTCCTAAGCTGAATTTTATCATTTGGAACTAGCAGGTCTGAAATATATATCTACTGAATGAGTGAAAGCCAATAATGAAGTGTTGCAAATCAGTCTATTATTTTAATTACATAGGATGGTCCAAAAAATAATGCTCCACTAGAAACTCAACTGTGGTATATGTAGTGAGGATGGCTCAGTCTGCTGGTGTGGGTGTACGTATGACAGTGGGCATAGTAAATGAATAAATTATTTAGGATAGACACTAATAATGCTGACTGCACCATTCCAACACATAAGAATCACCCAGCAGAGTGGTAGAAGCATTATATATGGACCATGCTGTGTATGATAACTGATTTGTATTTACCTGACAAAACTGAGCTGCATCCACATGTTGAATTCTATATTGTGACGGCATAATTTTCAATGAGCTTCAGCTACATGGTAGGAATGTCTCCTTGGTTACTAGTCAACTCAACCCTCCAATCTGGCTACACCTGGCCATCACCTGAGCTGAAAGAGGTTAAGGATCTTCATAAGAATAAACACACTGGCTCTGAGATACTTCAACAACATCCACTCTCATTTTTCTCCGTATATAAACAGGAGCATAGAGGCCCAGGGCTAAGCTACTCAGTTCCGACATTAAGGCAATGGTGACCAGCCTTGCTAACCCCTGAGTGGCATTATGTGAGCAAGAAACCCCAACCACCCCTCCAATGGAATCCATACAGGCTCCACCTGATTGGAGAGCCTTACCCCAATAAACCACCAGGTGTCACCGGGTTATGTGGTTACTACCCAGTGTCAATAGTAGAAAGGGTTGGTGTTAAGAGTTTTCAGAGTAGAAAATATCACTGCCTATACTTCACTGCCACTATAAATCCTACCAGCGTTCATGTAGATCCTATACTCTTTTTACTTTAATCTAGACTAAAACTGTCACCTACATATCACTGCCACTATATATCCTACAACTGTTCATCAGTGCTATACCCTTTTCACTTTAACCTGTCCTAAAACTGCCCTCTCTCCATCTTGAATGCTGAGTTGGAATAACAGATTAACACAAGAATATGATGTTAGTCACAAAGAAGTGTTATGAAAAGGACATGGAGCCATAGTGCCGTCCTACTCTGCCATCAAGCTGTGGGAAATAAGCTGCAAAAGGAAAAAAAAATGGGGACAAGTTAAGGTGAAAAAGCTATAGTGTTGGCTCAGGGAAGTAACAATGTACAATCACCTATAACGTCTGTTTGCTGCTCCTTCCTCTCTTTCGCCACTGGATTCACACATGCTGGACACAGTGGGCTAAGGCACATATCTTCATCCATCTGTGGTTGAAGCATGTATCTTAAACCTATGTCCACATGTCATTAAAGTAATAATGCATATACCAATGGGATGGGCAAGAGAGGGAAACAGACTTTTTTATACTTTTTCACTTTAATTTGGCATAAAACTGCCATCTTTCCATCTTCAATGCTTGCTTGTAACAAGAAACTAAC
Organism: Birgus latro; assembly: GCA_018397915.1. Classification (NCBI taxonomy): domain Eukaryota; kingdom Metazoa; phylum Arthropoda; class Malacostraca; order Decapoda; family Coenobitidae; genus Birgus; species Birgus latro. Next base: position 89,108 of record JAGKTI010001248.1, on the reverse strand, counting down.
ACTAGAGTATGATGCTTGTCATGAAGAAATGCTATGGAATGGATGTAAAGGTATGGTATAACACCGTACTGCACCGAGATTAACACTAGAATATGATACAAGTCATGAAGTGCTATGGAATGGATGTAGGTAGGGGCTGAAATGTAGCAAGAGATTAGCATCACAACTTGATGCTAGTCATGAATATGTGCTATGGAAATGATGTAGAACAATAGTACTGTCACATTTTGCCAGTGAACTATGTAGAAAAAGCTACGAAATGATGAAAACTAGGTCAAGTTAAAATTAAAAGAGTAGAGTACAGTTCCCAACCAGACGAGAATAAAAGCCCTGTGGCCAGTGGTTTGTAAGCAGCTCTGGAGGCTTTGTTACTTCAGTCTGCAGTCCACTGGGTTCACATCCACATGAGCCTGGGGCTACAACAACAACTTGAATGCTATACCTAACCTCTTCAGCTAGAAAAGTCAAATAGTCATTTGGAGACAGCTAGAGTAAATAAAGTGTTATTGTAGTGAACTGATATTTCAGCCGGCAGTCCACCAGATTAATGTCCAGATGAGCCTGGGGACACAACAAAAATATGAAGGTTACAGCTAACCTTTTCAGTTTAAGAAACTCTCTACAGAGTTTAAGAAAGATGACTGAAGTTGGCTAGAATAAAATGAAAGGAACTAAAAATAAAGATATTATTGTACAGATCAGTATAAAAAATGAAAGCACACATCAAGCAAGATATATTCTCTATCATACTCTGAAATTTCCCTCAGTTATGCCGTGTAACAATGGAGCACTTTCTATACATAGACTGTACTGTACTGTAATTAACAAGGAGTCAAGATGTCAAACTGGTCTTACTGAATTTATATCAAGTGTGTGCATGTACGTCAAACAGAGAAAGAGAGCAGGGTTACTGCCTTCTTCACTTCAATCTGAGAATGTATTTATGACTGCATTTTTTTTTTTTCAGATGATTTAATTCAGCTTACGAGAACACCCTATTTAATGAAGGCAGACTCCCTTCAACTCTGGTGTCCACATACCTACTTCCTTACTTCACATCTTTCATGAGTCACATTATTCCACTATCCTATCCACTCTCCACACACATTCCTTAACAGTCCCATCCACACGCTCTTACTTTTGACTTTTCATTTTCATGTCACACCATAGTCTCACACACACATATGCTACAGTGGGGACTAAAACTCATTCATGCAAGCCTCTCACAGTCACTACACTCAGACATATATATCTTTTCAAGGCCTTCATAGCACCAGCCACTTTCCTTCCCTGTACCACATTACTTGTCACTTCTTTTGCACATTTCACCATTCTTTTTTGTCTAACCCCTCAAGTCTGAAAAGTCTCTCTGAGCTGAATAAAATAAGAAGGTAATACAAATAAAAAATAAATTAACTGTACTGTACTTGAAAGGTTTACCTGAATGTGTAATGAAGTGTGTAAGCGTGGATGTGTATGCCTGCACAGTGAAGTCTGGGTTCCAGAGGCTTGAATGGTGAGTGAATGCATGTGTGACCCATTCAATTGGTCAGACTCTGATAAGTTTCTGCTTCTATCAGTGTTTTGTTTGTTTGTTTATTTTTTGCCTTCTTTCTGGACCCTACCTCATCCCATCTTAGGGTAAGAAAAAAGAGGAATGAATGATAATGAAGATGATGATGTGTGATACTCATAAAAGGTATATGCAGTAAACTAATTTCTCCCCTGGATACAGTCTTGTTGTCAGTATATGCTTTTCTGTCATATGTCCAATTTGCACATACTGTATGTTATTTAGAGTTTATCAGTTACCAAATCATATATGTTACTTGTGTGGCTGTAAATAATGATACATCCCCTTTAATTCCTAGATATATAGAGATATCCATTTTTTTGAAACACCATTTTTAATTCATGGATAATTGGGTACTTTTTTTATTTTACTATGAACCAAATTTTATCCCCTTCAATCCAATGACATATTTTTCATTTCAATCAAGCTTTCATTTTTTTTTTTCTTTCTAGTTGTGTGTGAAGGAGTTCATGTAGGCTAGGGGTACAATCTGTCTTGTTTCATCTTAGGGAACTTGGGCACTTCCATAACTTGAATACATTACTAAGTTGTGGTTGCATGAAATTCAATAAGCCTTACTTATGAGCAGGAATGAGTATTCTTAGTTACATGTCAAATCCACCCTCGAGTCTAACAACACTTTGCCATCAACTGAGCTGAAAAGAGTTAAGGATCTTTCTCAGATAAAAATCATAGTAGTTGTTGTAGCTACTGTTTCATCTGAAAAACGAACACAGTAGACTGCAAGCTTAAATTCCCTTTCTCATGCAATCCATCTTTCTCCTTTGGGGAGGATAGGGAAGCAGTTAAAAGACGACTGTATAACCAGGCAGTTGAGCTGTCCAGTTATATTAGTGTCAACACAGAAAGGCATCCTTCTCCAACTGCAGGCTATAGCTAATTTTCCCACTCTGAAACATCATTCCTATGCTGAACAAAACCTCTAAAATATTATAAATCTGTCTATTGCAAGATGCCTACTGACATTTAAATGAAAACTAAGTCATCAGAGTGACAGGGTTTTGTTGCTCTTTATACAGAGAATACAGTACAGTACTTGTAAAATCTCTGGCACTAAAAAACAACTTTTTCAACTAAAACTGTAGAATGAATATTAGTGCAAAAGGTGACATAAAAGGTATCTACAGTATCTATGTAAAAATTTTTCTTGCAGGCTAAGTTTTATAAAAGCTTGATTCATGAGGAATGTAGTAATACAGTTACTGTACACTCTCACGAAAAACACCTACGGTAGGTAAAAACTTTTCGTGCTTAATTATGAAGTTTTATAAAGACCTGGTACATGCTGAATAAGGTAGAAGAGTCACTGTACATGCTCATCAAAAGCAGAGGTGGGCACCGAAAACGAAAATTCACTTCCGCAAACACAAATCTGCAAACTCAAACCACTACCTTCCACAACTACAAATATGCAAATGTCTTGAAATTTGCGGTTCTGCAAATGCAAACACAAACCACTTGTATCCCTTTTAGTACCACGGCATCAGTTTCATTTTATTCTGGATACCATTAAAGGAGTTTATTAAGTTTAGGATGATATTTTTTGTAATCAAAGGGTTAAAAATCATCTCTAGTTACTCATCCAGTACAATTATATCTTTATAAACTCTACTCTAACAACAGATGATGTTATAAGTCTGGAAATTGTCTGTTGTACTGAATGGGATAAAATTATATTTACAGTAAAACTAAAGCATAGTATATATTTCAAATATTATTAATATACTGTATTCGAGGTGCGACTGGGTAAATATGGATTGGAGCAGATGGAGGACGTGGAAGGTGTGTGCAAGATACTGTATTCACAGAAAAAACCTGTGCAGCATTTGAAGTGGTGTGTGGGGTGAAAACAACAGGGGGTGCAAAGAACAGCATAGTGGAATGAAGAGGTGAGACAGGCTGTGGCACAATAGAAGAAAGCTTATAGTGAGTGGATGAGAGACAGGGGTGTGGAAGAAGTTGAGAGATGGAAGAGAGAGTTATATGTTGAGAAGAAGAGAGAGGTGAAAAGATTAGTAAGAGAAAGTAAGAAGAGACTAGATGAGGAATTTGAGTGTAAAGTGGAGGGAATGTAAGAAAACGTTCTGGAAAGAGGTAAAGAGAATTAGACAGGGTGTCAAAGAAGTTTGCTGGGGAGTGAAAGATAAAAATGGTAGATTACTAGTGGAGATGGGAGAAAAAGTGAGCAAATGGAAAGAACACTTTAGGGAACTGTTGAACATAGAGAATGAAAGTAATGCAAGTACTAATGGATGGGGAATGGCTGGGAGAAGGAGGGATGTGAGATGAGAGGAAGAAATCAGTAGGATGAAGTTGTAGAGGCAATGAAGAAAGTTAAAATGGGGAATGCCCCAGGAATTGATGGAGTGTGTGGTGAAATGCTGATGCATGGGGGAGAGATAGTAGTAGAATGGATGTGGAAGGTGTGCAGATTGGCCTGGGAGGAAGGCAGAGTCCCGGAGGATTGGAAGTCAGATATAATTATACCTCTGTACAAAGGAAAAGGAGAAAAACAAGTGTGTGGTTATCATAGGGGTATTTGTCTTCTTAGTGTAATAGGAAAAGTATATGGTAGGATACTTATTGACAGAGTTAGCGAAATAACAGAGGAATTAGTTGAAGAACAGGGAGGTTTTAGGAAGGGAAGAGGTTGTGTAGATCAGAAATTCATTCTTAGATCTTTAGTGGAAAAGTTTCTAGAGAAGGGAAAGAAGCTGTATGCGACCTTCATAGATTTGGAGGAAGCATATAACAGTCGATAGACAAGGATTGTGGAAAGTATTAAGAATACATGGAGTAAATGGGAAGTTGCTGAATGCTGTGAAGAGTATGTATGAGGGTGCTAAGGCTGCAGTGCGCGTGGACAGTGAACTGAGTGAATTTTTCTACCTGAAGGTCGGACTGAAACAGGGATGTGTCATGTCTCCATGGTTGTTCAGCTGTACATGGATGGGGTTATAACTGAGATACACGGTAGGGCAGTGGATGCTGGAGTGGCCCTAATGAGAAAGGACAGTGTTTGGAAACTCCCTGTACTGTTGTTTGCAAATGATACTGTGTTGTTAAGTGAAGACAAAGGGAAACTGCAAGGCTTGGTGGATGAGTTTGGGAAAGTGTGTAAGAAAGAGAATCTAATGATGAACGTAGGGAAGGGTAAAGTTACGGTCTTTGAAAGAAATGAAGTCAGTGAATGTACAGTGAGGTTGGATGAGGAAGAAATGGAAAATGTGAGTGCATGTAAGTACTTGGGTAGTGTGATGAATATGGATGGACATTTAGAGGGTGAAGTGCTTGAAAAAGTACAACAAGGAAGAAAACTTACTGGTTCCTTCCAAGCAGTGATAAGAAACAGGGAAGTGAGCATGGTGAAAAAGTTACTGCATGACAGTATTGTGATACCAACTCTAACGTATGGAAGTGAAGCTTGGACCTTGTTGGAGAGACTCAAGTCAAGAGTGAGAGCAGTGGAAATGAGTTACTGTATTTGAAAGAAGCATGTGAAGTAACATGGAGAGATACACTGACAAATGAGGAAGTGAAGAAGTGTTGTGGTGTGGATGTGGATGTGATAGTAAGCGTTAGGAGAAACTCATTGAGGTGGTTTGGCCATGTGGAGAGGATCGATAATGAGAGCCTGACGAGAAGAGTGTATGTGAGTGAGGTGGAGGGGGGGGAGTGGGAAGGGGAGGCCAAGAATGAGACTGAGGGATGGAGTGGAGAGGTATTTGAGAGAGGGAGGTGTGAGCTGGGAGCAGGGCAGTGAAATGGCAGAGGACAGGGCGACATGGAGACGATTTGTTTGTGGCCATCCTTATTGGATTAAGGCACCTAGCAATAGATAGATAGATATATTAGACTGCTTTCACTACAAAACAAGGGTAAATCAGTCACTACTGTAGATAAATGAATTATTACACTTCACAGTTCACACTTGACAAGTTGACACAGCAGTCCACCTCTATTCCTCAGCTCTAACCTCCACAGTCCTCACTCCTCAGTCACAGTCAGACTCCTCCAACAACTCCAACTTCAGCAGGTCCATGTTGTCTTTCATAAAAACAAACTGCTCAAAGTTCTCAGAGGTCAGACTGGTTTGTGGACAGGTTTGCGTTTGTGGACATGCTTCCGCAAATGCAAAACCGCAAACTTGTGTAAAATTTGTTGCAAACACAAATCTGCAAACAAAATCATACTTCCGCAACTGCAGAATTTGTGGTTTGCAGAAGTGATTGCGGAAGTGCCCAGCTCTGATCAAAAGGTACCCGAACATCTGGGCAGGAAGGATATGAAAATAAGTAGATCACAGCTTGTCATCTTGGAATGGAGGGTATGCCACCACACTGGTGTATAGTGCAGTGACATAGCCAGCTTTTGCCAAATGAGTGGCCAAGGCGGGGCCAAGCCTTTTCCTGGTAGACCTCTACTTCACAGTGTGTGCACATTAAATATGGAAATCTGAAATTTCAAATTGGGGGGAGGCCTCTTGTAGCTACACAACTGGTATGGTGTAGCAGCAGTAGTAGTGTAGTAGCAGCAGGACAGAGCAACCTGTCAAATCTGAAATGCTTGGGTCCAAAGGCTTTATGGAAAACAAAATACAGTACAATACTTCATTTTGGAATGTAGAATAATAATGGTAATTAATGTGAAAACTATGTAATAAATAGTCAACAGGACCATTAACAGTAAATAAAATGATGTAGCTTGTACAGTTTTAGTAATTTAGTATCTGTTCATAGTGACCCTCCCCCCCCAAAAAAAAAAAAACACTGTCTTCAAATAAGCACTGACTGTGAGAAGACAGGTGATATCACAACCCCCTCAAATGTATGGAAAAATATTTTGGAAAGTCAGCATTTTTGGATTTTTTATCTTCATATTTGGCAATCTGTACTCCACGAGGAGAGCAGTTTCATATTCTTCGGTTGCTTAAAATGTGTGATGCTAACAGTGTTCAGATACTTTTTAGTGAGTGCATACACATGCTTAAGTCATGTGTGTAAGATATAATGATTTGAAAGTCATGTAAAGTTATAAATCTGAAAGTCACATATCCAAGATATACAGATCTGAAAGTCATGTATGTAAGATATACAGATTTGAAAGTCATGTAGATACGTATGATATACAGTACAGGTATATATGCTCTTTGAAGTCAAGAGCATAAGATATAGGCTTGAAAGTTATATCCATAAAATGCTCTTTGAAAATCATGTAAGCATGAAATAAATATACTTTTTCATAGCCATGTGCGTAAGATAAAAGATTTTGGGTCATGCATGCAAGATGTATATATGCTCTTTGAAAGTCATGTATGTACAATATCAAGATTTTACAGTCATGTACATATGATACAAAGACTTGAAAGTCATGAACATATAAAGACTTGAAAGTCATGAACATAAGATATAAAGAATCGCTCTGAAAGTCATGTATGTACAATATAAAGTCATGTATGTAATAAATAAAAAAGCACTTTGAGTCATGTACATTAGTCATGTATGTATGATATATAGAAGTGCTTTGAAAGTCATTTACTTACGACAGTCACGTATGTAAGATATAAAAAAGTGCTTTGGAAGTCATGTATGTACAATATAAAGTCATGTACATAAGATATAAAGATGTGCTTTGAAAGCCATGTGCGTAAGATATAAATGTACAGCACGATATAAACAGGCGCCTGGTGGTCTAGTGGTCAGGGAGTCCCAGTCGGAGGGACGGCTGTGTATGGGTTGCTTCCCAGGAGGTAACTGGAGCCTTTTTAATAATGTAATGCCACCCAAAGAAGTAGGCCAGTCATTTACCCTTAACCCCTTTAATATAATGCTTTATTATTATTATTATTATTATTATTAATATTATTATTACCATATTACAGTATTATGACTGGATGATGGACAGACGCAATTTATTATCATTATTATTTCAGGTTTTATTTGTTATTCCAATGGTTATTATTATTAGTCCAGTATTATATGCTACCTGCAGACGATCTTATTCAACCTAGGTTGAGCCCCTAACAGTGGAGGGGTTAATGAAGGCTGTACCTAACCTCCTCCATTCAAAAAAATCACCAATACGTTAAATATAATCAACTGGAGGTAGCCAAAAAATACAGAGCGGTCCATGAATAGCACAGCACTAGAAACTCACCTGGTGATATCTTGTGTTGCGGGGATGGCTCAGTCTGTTTGTGTTGGTGTGCATGTGGCAGTGGGATTTTGAAAATCTAATGTTGGGTGTAAGTTGATAAAACTAAACCATCCCAGCAACACACACAAAAATCACCCTGGAAGCAGTGTTATATATGGACCATCCTGTATACATAAAGTTGTCATCAGGGAGTGGTTAAACATCTCTCTTTTCATTTCTTCATTCCTTTTATTTTCTATCATTTTCATTTCTTTCCCCTCCTTCATCTTTCTCTTTTTGCCTCTTCCTACTCTTTTATCCTTTTGCTCTTCTAATTCTTTTCTGTTCTCTAATTTCTCATAATTTCTTCCATTTTTCTTGATCTGACAGCCTATCCTCAGGACCCTACACCTCAAAAGAGGTAATGTGGGAGAGCCTGTTACCACTTCTATTTACAATACATATCGTAAATACTGTACTGAGTCAGCCTGTGTGGTGTTCAGTGTTTGTGAATCTGTTACTTGCAGTATTGTATCAAAACATCCTGTATATACAGACTGTACATATAATCCTGTAGGGATGGAAATAACGAGTTGTTTTCTATATCCGAATAAGTTTTCCCCAACGAGTGTATCGCTGGCGGGTGTGTGCGAGTGTTGTGTTGTGCATGCATTACAAATTCAATCAAGGGTTCAAAGTTCAGGGTAGTCCATATCTTTCACACCTCTGCCTCTTTACTAGAAAATTCTTGTGTGACGTAGGGACAGCTCAGTCTGTGTCACTAGTGGTTATAGTCAGTTTGTTCTTACCTGGAAAAACTGTCCACTCCCACAGCTTGAATATTAAGTCACAACTGCATGAATATGAGCCTTAAATATGAGGCAAGAAATTCAATATCCCTTCAGTATCTAGGTAAGAATGAATCTCCTTGGTTTTTGCCCAAATCAACCCTCCAGTCTGGCTACACTTGGCCATGAAGTGAGCTGTAAGGGATGAAGGATCTCTTTCAGGTTAGAAGAAATGCACTATACATGCCATCACTTTCTACTTCCCATATCCCTTTTCACGCTTTAGAGTGTCTGTTTTTTTTTTTTACATTCATTGATTGCATGACTGATTACTAATTTTGTGATGCAGCAAAAATGTCTGCACTCCCCACACCAGCAGACTGAGCCATCCCAACAACACACAAGACACCTCCATGGCTGCGGTGCATTTTATAGACCACCCAACACAGTCAGTCACAAAAGTCTGTTCACCTCTTCTGCCTTTCTCATCACTGGAATCACAGATGCATAGATGAGATACAGTAGTGGAAGAGATGCCTCTTGCAGTGGCACCAATATGATCAGTCAGACCACATTGCGTGGTTATACAACTGTCCCTCACCTCCCTCTATATCCCCCCAAAGAAGGATGGTGTACTATAGGAGGAGGGCACATTCCACCTGCAGTCCACTGGGCTCACATTACAGATAAACTTGAAGCTACTACCAATGAATGGTAATATATGCCTCAGTCCAGTACATCACATTTATGCATCTATGAATCCAGCACTAATAGAGAGGCAGGTGAGGCAGAGAGACTGGTAACTGACTGTACAATAGTGAAATAGAACCAAAAATAATTTTTGAGCTTTCTTCAGCCTTCTTCAGTTTGTATTGGATAAGTGTTGAATACTGTCACGGTGGGCACAAATGTTGCATAGATATCTATGTGTATAATTTTATTAAAATATCTGTTTGAACACTTTGCACATAATTTTTGCCTTCTCCCTCATGTTCTGCTTCACCATTTTTTTCTTCTTCTTCTTTTGGCCCCAAGCTAATCTGAACATGAACCTGCTGGACTGCAGGCCAAAGCTGTCCTTTCCTTACAGTTCACCATCCTCTTTTTTTTGGGGGGGACGGGGAGGGAACTGCAGGACATTTCTATAACTAGGTAACACAGCTTGCTGGTTATCTCAGTGCCACCACATGAAGGCATCCCTTTCCAGCACAAGAACCTACTGTATAAGTTTCAGGCATCTCAAGGTACTCTTATAGTTCTTTTAAAATAGCCTGGCCCAAATTTTCATCCTGTTGCAGCATATTTCATGTAACAAAATAATAGTCAGTACATACTATGGCTCTACATTCTTTCCACAGCATTTCTTTATGACTTGCAGCATATTCTAATGTTACAGTATATCTACTATTACAGCTCAACATTCGCGATGGAGAGATGGCTATTTTAAGTCATTAGAGAAAAAAGAATATAGTGCTAAATTCTTCTAGGTTAATACTACAACTGTACATCATTTCCACAGCACTTCTTCATGACTAGCATCATATTCTAGTCTTATATCTACCATTACAGCTCAACATTCAAGATGTAGTGATGGCAATATTAGGGCAAGTGAGAGGTGAGAGCAAAGAGTACAGTGCTAAGATAAAGTGTTGAGACAATACTGTAGTTCCACATCCTTCTCATAGCACTTCTCTGTGACTAGCATCATAGCCTGGTGTTATATCTACTGTTTCAGCTAAACATTCAAAATGAGATGACAAAAACAGGCCAAGTTACAGTGAAGTGAGTATTACCATCAAATCAACATCAACACTTAGAGATATGTGACTATACTCTTCTCACCTTAATCTAGCTCAAATTTTCATCCTTCTGCAGCTTATTTCATGAAGTTCAGTGGCAGAATAAGATAATGCTATGTCTCTACATCCTTTCCACAGCATTTCTTCCTGACTAGCACCATATTTTAGTGTTAATCTCCTGCTACAGCAAAGCATTTATGATGAAGTGATGGCAATATAAAGCCAGTTTATGATGAGGAGAATATTATAAGTACTCCTTTTACTCTAACCTGGTCTAGAATTGTCATCTTTTCATCTTGAATGCCAAAATGTAACAACTGAATAATACTAGAGCATGATGCTGGTCATGAAGAAGTGCCACAGAAAAGATGCTGAACCATAATACTGTCTTTTCCTGTCACTGAGCTATGATATATGAGCTGCAAAATGACAAAAATCTAGGCCAAGTTAAGATGAATATGGCACAGCATTAGTGTGCAACATTATCTTCATGTTCTGGTAAATAATTAACAGACTCCATTAGTCAAAACAGTTCATTCACTTTAACTATACTCTGTTTAACTAGGCATGAAATTGCCTTCTCTCCATCTTGAATGCTGAATTCTAACAAAAGGTTAACAATGAGATATGCTGTTAGCCAGGAAGATGTGTTTTGGAAGGGATGCAGAGCTGTAGCACTGAGGTATATGATATAAGTAGCACAAGAACAAAAATCTGGACTAAAGGTGCAAGAACTATAAGTATGAAACTGCCATCTCTCCATCTCAAATGCTGAGCTTCAATAAGAGATTAACGCTAGAACATGGTACTACTGAAAAAGTGCCAGAAAAATGTATTGCGCTGGTACTCTCTCATTCTGTCAGAGCTGCAAGAAATAAGCTCCTAGAGGACAAAAATTTCCTAGTTAAAATGAATGAACTACAGGCAGAGAATTTTGTCCTTTTGAAGCCTACACCCCATTGCTCAGTGGGACAATAAGACATACTAGGCCCAAGTCCTGGCACTTCATCCTTACCAGCACCATATGCTGGTGTTACTCTCTTGTTACAGTTCAGTTACACTCCAGCATTCAAGATGGAGGTGGCAAATTTATGCCTATACTCTTTTTTTTTTTTTACTCTAACCTGGCCTAAAATTACCATATCTCCATCTTGAATGCTGAGTTGTAACAACAGATTAATGATACAAAATGGTCCTAATCATGAAGAAGTGTTATGGAAAGTGCAGATTCACATTACTGCCATTTTCTGCATTAAGCCATGTGAAGTTAGCCATACAAGGGTGAAAATCTAGGTCAAGGCAGGGTAAAAAAAGTGAACAGAGTATAGATACACACACAAATAAACACAGTGATACACTGATTTGAACATAATTTGTACTTATCAATTATATATCAAATTTATGCCTAGTTAATGTGAACAGAGTGACATACACAAAAATAATGATACTGTACAACAATTTGAACACAATTTGTACTCATCAATTACAGACTATGTACTGTAACATTAGTGCAGCACAATTTTGTACACCTAAGTTGGGGCCATAACAACAACATTCTGATCTATCTCCATTTCACCCTATCATCAGCTTCACCCTGATGATGATGACAACAGCAAGAATGATGATCAAGCAGAATGAACCAAAAATGACTAGTGAAGTTTTAACCCCCAGCGTGTTCATCGCCTCATATGAGGCAACATGCAGGCCACCCCTGGCCGCGCTGATCACCTCATATGAGGCGATGGGTCTCTGCACCATAATTTCAAGCATGAGGAAGCATCAGTAGTTTCCATGGGAATGCTGACTCTCCCACTATGCCATCAGATGTGTTGCCAAGCCCTGCTATACTGCAGCTACCAAATACCACATATTTAGTAATTCAGATATGCAGGCCATCCCTGGCTGCGCTGATCACCTCATATGAAGCGATAGGTCTCTGCAGCATAATTTCAAGAACGAGGAAGCGTCAGTGGTTTCCATGGGAACACTGTTTCCCTCTACACCACCAGATCTGTTGCCAAACCCTGCCAAACCACAGTTGCCAAATACTTCACATTTAGTATTTCAATTCTCATTCGTAGCCCAGCAATGGTGCATTCACGTCTGTCTACCTCCCACAGTTCTGGTGACTCATCGCCACCCTCATACCCAGTCAAGAGGCATAAATTACAAAAAGATGAGGGTGATGAAGAGTTCGAGCTCAGAAACAAATGACCTGATAACAAAAAATCAACTAAATCAACTAAAACAATGACTCATGGAAAGTAATCTGGTTGATAAGAATTAGTACGGCAGGGGTTAAGTTGCTAATGAAAGCCTCTCTCCTGCTAGCTAACAAGATAAAACAAGACAAAGAACATCCAGTCGTAAAACATCATATCACTTGATCTTGCTGTCTGTATACTGATGGTGATGATGATGAACAAAATAAAAATGGCTTCCTCAGGCTTACAGTGCTAATAAAAGTGCTTCTCTTGCCAGTTAACAGGGGGTTAAAACACAGCAATGAGCATCCTGTTATTAAAACCCATTTCATTCATCTCACCATTTGGATGTCCACCTTGATGGCAGTGACGACGACGATGATGAAGCAGCAAGTACAAAACAAAAATGACTTCCTAAGTCTTCATGTGCTAATAAAAGCACCTTTTCTGCCAGCTAACAAGGGGATAAAATGTGGCAACGAGTGTCCTATCATTAAACACCATTCCATTGATCTCGGTGTGGGCGTTTTCAGCCATGGTCCAGTTCTTGTACTTGATGTAGAATTTTCCTCCACTTATGTCCAGGTGGTGTCCATCTGTCTGTCCATACTGCCCACACAGCATCGTCAGGCTCTCTTCTATGCCTGTGGATATTTTTACTCGTTACTCTACTTACTACGCTGGGTAGTACTCGTTTAACCAAATGACACCTGGTGGTCTAGTTGGCTAAGGTGCTCCAACCAGTTGAAGCCTCGACCAGTTTTCATTTGCGGGGTGGTTGAGGTTTACTGCTCAATTTAATGCCACTCAGGAGCAAGGTGAGGCTGGTCACCCTTCCTTTAAAAGTTGGGACTGAGTAGCCTAGCCTGGTCTCTCTATGCTCCTGTGTCTATTGGGCAACATGGAACTGGATGACGATGGTTACTCTAACTTGGCCTAAAACTGCCATCTTTCCATCTTGTATGCTGAGTTATAACAAGAGACCAACACTAGAATGGGATGCTGATCACAAAAAAATGTCATAGAAAAGTTGTTAAGCCATAGTACTGTACTAACTTTTTCTACCAATAAGCAATGTGAAATAAGCTGTAAAATGACGAAAATCTGGACTAATTTAGGGTGAAATGAGTATAGTTTTCTCCTACTGTTACCAAACTATTATATTTTATTTTATTTAAGGGAGGCTTTTCAAACTGGAGGACTTGGATATGGCCTCTGTTGATGTAGTGCTGCTCTCAGGTGTCTGCCCTTTCCTCTCCTCCAAACTTTTTTCCTTCAATCCTCTTCTGTCTTTCTTTCCTTGTCCTTCTGCCTATGGGTGACTTTACACTCCCTCTTCTGTCTTTCTTTCCTTCATTCTTTCCTCGTCCTTCAGCCTGTGGATGCCTCTACACTAAGTGACAAGCCAAATGGTTTCCTGTAAACCAAGAAACCATTTACTACGCTGGGTGGTAACCATATAACCAAATTTTTGCGCCTGATGGTTTAGTGGGTAATTACGGCGCTCCAATCAGATTGAGCTGGTGAAGGTTTATATCCAAGGGGTGGTTGGGGTTTATTGCTCATGTAATGCCACTCAGGGATGAGTGAGGCTGGTCACTCTCATCTTAAATGTCAGAAACAACTTGCCTAGCCCCAGGCTCCTACGCTCCTCTGTGGGGCGACATAGGATTGGACAATGGATGGATGAATGGATAATGCCTTTAAAATGAGAAGCATTTCCTAAGTTAAATAAAACTGTCTGGAGGTAGGAAGGTGCTGGAGAGGGGTGTCTTCATGCAGGCCACTGATATAACTGGGTAATGGAGCTCCCCAGTTATACAGATGTCCCACTATTGCTTCCCAATCCATGAAAGGAGGATTGCGAGTTGCAGTAGGGGGGCAACTTCCACTTGTGGTCCAATGGGTTCATGTTTCAGATGAACCTCGGGCTGCTACTACTACTACCACTACAACAAATGGAGGTAGGAAGAATTGTTGTTGCTGCTGCAACCCCTGGCTCATGTGAATGAGAATCTGGCAAACTACAGACTGAAGCTGTTTCTCCAGCAGTCAACCATCCTCCCTGCAATGGGTAGAGAAGGAGCTGAAGGATATTTGTATAACAGGGCATGAGGGCCACCTGGTTAAATTGGTGAGACCACAGGAAGGTGTCCCTCACCAGCACCAATGGTGATAGGTGGTGGTGACCATCATACACTTGATGCAATGTTGCCTATGTGTCGTTCTTTACTTTTATCATTCATATTCTGTGTCTGCCCTCCTCTCTTCCCATTTCTCCCGTCCTTCCTGTCACTTTTATTACAGTACTCTTTCTACTTCAGGTGACTCCACACTAAGTGACAAGCTAAATGGTTTCCTGTAACCCAGGAATCATACTCAATGCTGAGTGGTAACCTTATAACTATTTAACAGGGTGATATGGAACTTATTTCAGTGACCATTAACTCTTCCCCATGCCTCACTGTGATGATGCACTGCCTACTAAAAGGGAAGATCAGTTTACTGGATGGGATGACCCTGCAGGGGTGGCAGCTTGCCTGTGGCTGATGGGTCTACTAAGCCATACAGACCGAGGTTACTCTACAACAACAACACCCAGCACCAGGCAGAAATAATAAAGTAAACTAATCATCATCATCATCATCCAGACCTCCTTTCCCACCCTAGGGCAAGGTGAGGAGTAGCAACATCCAGACAGCCCAAATTTGCCCAGTCCAATGGGTCACGCTTCCATTCACTTATCATTCAAGCCCCCAGAATCCTGGCTCTATCGGATACGCCAAAAACATTCACCACGTTTTGTAGCTTCACATAAATGTATCCGATAGAATCAATCCGGACGCTGCCATGTTAAAAAGGGGTGCCAAAATCCCTGATCATGCACTTCTCACAACATTCATCCAGCCAGCTCGATCTCTTGTCAGTTCCCTAGCCTCACTGACTTCCAAACCTCTCTTCCTCACACACTCATCCATCATATCTCTCCACTTTCTCCTTGGCCTACCTCGCCTCCTCCCTCCTTCAAATTCGCTCAGATATACCTTTTCACCACTCTATTGTTATCCATTCTCTCCACATGACCATACCATCGCAGTACACTCTCTTCGATTCTGGTGTCCACCGACTTCCTCACTCCACATCTTTCACGAATCACATTATTTCGTATCCTATCCACCCTCTGTACTCCACATACATTTCTCAGCAGTCCCATCACCACTGCTCTTACTCTTGACTTTTCATTTTCATGCCACACCATACTCACATCCATATGTTAAAGTTGGCACTAACACTCCTTCATGTAAGCCTCATGCAGCTGCAACACTCAAGCCTCTGTTTCTTATCAAGGCCTTCATTGCACCAGCTACTTTTCTTCCTTGTGTAACTCGACTTTCAACTTCTTTTGCACATTTTCCTCTCTTTCCTATCACCGTACCCAGGTATTTGAACTCTCTCACCAATTCCAGTCTCTCTCCATTCACTGTAACATGGCACTGGAAGTCACCTTCTCTATCAGTGACCAACACTTTAATCTTTTCTACATTTACTCTCAAGGTATGACACTCACAGACATGTACAAAACTCTGCACTATTCTACCAAGTTCTTGTCCGGTATTTGCAAGCAGTACTGCATCATCAGCATACAACAATTTTGAGATATTTAATCCATCACCATTCATTACAATCGCCATCCCTCTCTCCATTACTCATGTTTTTACTTCTCTCATCACCCCATCCATATATATATTGAACAACCATGGGGACATCACACAACCTTGCCGCATGCCCAAACCGATCACGAACCATTCACTTAGATGCCCATTAACCCGCCGAGTCCCACCGACATATGATGCACGTCGCTACTTTTTTCCGCGGACAGACCCAACAAAGTGCATCATACGTCACTCAATTGCAAGGCCCATTGTGTGCACATTTTTCAACATTTGCAGGGAATTTTTGGTAGGCATATGTGGGAGACCTTCCTCTACCTGCTGTCAAGTGGGGATACTGCGTGGCCCCACCTAACCCCCCCTCCCCCTCCTCCCCCCCCCACACTGGGCAATTCACCTGTTAGCAGTAACCTAGCCAGTAAAGGTATGTTGCCCCACGGTCTCTCCAATGAAGAAATTCACGCTGAAAATGATTCCTGAGGTGGAGGACAAAGAAACAAAGAAGCTAGAGGTAGAAACAAACAGAAGTGATGATTTGGTAATGTCGTGAAGGAAGGTGCCGTATACTGGGGTTTTGGGAGAGTGAACAATGCTTATAAACACCTATATTAATGTGTGAAAACCAATATAGACTTGTACTACTCATAAATTCGTACCAAATAAATGAAATAAATACGTAATTTAAAGTAGTCTGAATTAGTTAACCCTTCCATAGTTCGTTTTCTTTAGCCAGGTACCCTGAAAAAGAAGGAAAACATAAGGTTGAGTGACACCTGTATCAACATTTCTAACCTCAGGATCGCAATATCTCTATGAATTTTCAATGTTTCTCACCAAAAGCGAAGGTTTCAGCCAAAAAACAAAAAGTCGAAAATCAGTCGGGACCTGGGGGTAGGCTGAGTAAAAAACCGGTCGGGACTGGACAGGTTAATAATCTACCACCTGCATCCTTCACATCAACACATTTCTTTCCACTTTCGCTTCTACATTTCCGCACCTCTTTCCAGAATAACTTCCTATTTTCAGAGTAGTTTGCATTCATTTTTCTTCCTAGATCATCATTTGCCTCCTTCTTTTTACTCTTCACTAGTCTCTGCTTTCCCACTTTTCAGCCACTTCGCAGCACTCATCACCTATGCAAGTGTCACATCTCCTGGCACTACAGATGCTCTGCTCTCTTTGTTCCCATTCATCAGGCTTTCAAAATATTCTTTCCATCTGGTCCTTACTTCATCCCCTTGGTTAATAATCTAACACCTGCATCCTTCACACCAACACAACTCTATCCACTTTCACATTTACATTTCTGCACCTCTTTCCAGAATAACTTCCTATTTTCAGAGTAGTTTGCATTCATTTTTCTTCCTAGATCATCATTTGCCTCCTTTTTCCTCTTCACTAGTCTCTTTACGTGCTTCTTGCTCTCAATATATTCAGTTCTTATTTCAACTGAACCCCTGTCCTGTAACCACTTGAGTCACTTCTTCTTTTCCTCCACCGCTCTCTTAACCTCATCATCCCACCTTGCCGTACCTTTCTTCTCTGTTGCTACTCTTGCCATACCACACACCACTTTAGCATTCATAACAAAACAATCCCTATATGCATTCCATAGGCTGTCCAGATCCATTTCATTCCAATTCACTGATTCTAACTCCTCCTCTAC
>JAGKTI010001248.1:40898-51665 GCA_018397915.1 Birgus latro | reverse complement strand
AAAGTAACACTAGAGATTCTAGTCACAAAGAAGTGCAATAGAAAGGATGCAGAGCCACAGAAATATATTTTCCTGCAACAGATCTCCATGAAACACTCTGCAAGAGGATAAAAATCTGGGCAAAGATATGTGGAAGAACAATAGCACTACTACTTGTTAAGGGAAAAATGGCAGACAGATGCCAGAGGACAGGGTGACATGGAGGTGATTTGTCTGTGGCCACCCCATACACCATTAAAGCATCTGGCAATAGATACAGCAGATTATTAGTCAGATGAATACACAGACTCTCATTTACTTTTGAGATATCACAACAACTCTCTCAATAAATTATTTTGATGTCACTGTAGTGAAGGACTTAAGGGAGTAGTAGCGGAACATAGTTACAAACCCAAGATCATCTGAATCTGTTGGAACACATATTGAAGTTTACCCTCCTCCTACAGTCCATCCTCCTCCTTTCGGGGGACAGAGTGGGAGTTGAGGGATAGATATTATTGTCGTTGTTACTCAAGCCTGGTCTGTCTGACTGAGCAAACCCATTAACTGCCCACAGGTTCCCTACACCACTGATGATGTATCTGCATCTTGGTGTGGCATGAGCTGTGCTATGCTCCATTAAGTGTGTTATGTTATGTGGGTCTATTCTATACGTTGGGCAAGTGTCATCTGTTATTCCATCCAGCCCAAATCTAAGTTGGTAACTGAGGCTGGCTGGGTGATGCCCAGATTCAACCTTAGCTAGGTAAATTCAATCGGCTCTATACAGGGACACCTCCAATGGGTAGTTGTTGAGAGAAAGGGTTTATCAGACATTTCTATAACTGGAAACTCTATCAGTGACTGCACATGAAGGTGTCTCTCTCCAGCACATTAAGAGGGTAAAACTGGACACTCACCTGCCAACAGCCAGGCCGTCTTGCACAGTGAAGACCCCAAACTCCGTCACCAGTTTTAACCCCTGGGGAAGCTCTTTAAACTGCGTGTCTAGTTCTTCACTCATTGTGACATGACACACCTACAACAATTAATCAATATGTCACTAACCATTCTTCAATTTGAATGCCAAGTTGCAGCAACAGATAAACACTTAACCATGGAGCTACTCAAAAAGAAATGTTGTGAAAAAGATGTAGAGATGTAGTACAGTACTGCACTTTTCTTCAAATGAGCTATGTGAGAGCTGCAAAAAGACAAAAATGTGAGCCAGGCGAAGATGAAATACCTATAGATACATTAATAAATACTTCGAACAACACTGCACTTACAGGTTAGGTTATGGTAAATATGGTTAAGTATCACCCTGTCTAGATATATGAAGTACAATACAGAAACTAAACCAGTAAGCTATACAGCTATTACGGTAAGTGGATTTTTTTTTTTCTTACTTTCACTGAACCCTTCACTTGGCATTTGATTTCTGGTTTTCTGATGAGTTTTCAGGTGCTGCAAATGTTTTTGATGCTCACGTACATTTTAAAATGTGTTTTATGATATTTTCAGACTGAACTGGAGAGGGTCATCTCTATGAATTTTCCATCACAGTGATTTGTCTAGATTTCAGTAAAGGAGATGTGGGGGGGGGGGAATTCTACAGCTCATAGTTCTGTCCAGTCACACACATTAAAATTAGATTACGTTTTGTGAAGCTGGGTTACATGAGGTTACATTAGGTCAGGTTATGTTGGGTTAGATTTGGTTGGATTAAACTGGGTTGGTTGGGGTTAGGTTAGATTACTTAAACACTGATGCATTACTGGACATGACTAAAAGGTGAGTAATCTCCTTCACCTCCTTATTTACTCAGTTCTTAATGAAGCATTTGTAATGAAAATGTCATTGAGAAGATCCCTACATATCTGGTCTAAAAATGTAAAATAATTCATGGGGAAAGCCTCAAGGCCTGATGAAGTGTGAGGTGAAATGCTGAAGTATGGGGGAGAGATAGTAACTGAATGGATGTGAAAGGTGTCCAGATTGGCCTGGGAGGAAGGTAGAGTCCCGGAGGATTGGAAGTCAGGTATAATTATTCCCCTGTTCAAAGGAAAAGGGGAAAAATATGTGTGTGATAAGCATAAGGGCATTTGCCTTCTTAGTGTAATAGGAAAAGTATATGGTTAGGATACTTACTGACAGAGTTAGGGAAATAAAAGGGGAATTAGTTGGAGAAGAACAGGGAGGTTTTAGGAAGGGAAGAGGTTGTGTAGATCAGATATTCATTCTTCGATCTTTAGTGGAAAAGTTTCTAGAGGAGGGCAAGAAGTTGTATGCAGCCTTCATGGATTTGGAGAAAGCATATGACAGGGTGGATAGACAACGATTGTGGAAGGTATTAAGAATATATGGAGTGGATGGGAAGTTGTTGAAGGCAGTGAAGAGTATGTATGAGGGTGCTAAGGCTGCAGTGCGTGTGGATGGCAAACTGAGTGAATCTTTCCATTTGAAGGTTGGATTGAAACAAGGAGTATGTATGAGGGTGCTAAGGCTGCAGTCCGTGTGAGTGGTGAATTGAGTGAGTTTTTCCATTTGAAGGTAGGATTGAAACAAGGATGTGTCATGTCTCCGTGGTTGTTCAATCTGTATATGGATGGGGTTATAAAAGAGATACAAGGTATGGGAGTGGATGTTGGAGTGGCACTAGTGAGAGAGGGCAGTGTTTGGAAACTCCCTGTATTGTTGTTTGCAGATGATACTGTGTAAGTGAAGACGAAGGGGAGCTGCAAGGCTTGGAAGATGAGTTTGGGAGAGTGTGTAAGAAACGGAATCTAAAGGTGAATGTAGGGAAGAGTAAAGTGATGGTCTTCGAAAGAAGTGAAGTCAGTGAATGTACAGTGAGATTGGATGGGGAGGATATGAAGAATGTGAGTGCATTTAAGTACTTGGGTAGTGTGATGAGTAAGAATGGAATTTTAGAGGGGGAAGTGTTTGAAAGGGTGCAGCAGGGAAGAAAGGTTGCTGGTTCCGTGAAAGCAGTTATAAATAACAAGGAAGTGAGCACGGAAGTGAAAATGCTGCTACATGGCAGTACTGTACTCTAACGTAAGGAAATGAAGCTTGGACCCTGTTGGAGGGACAGAAGTCAAGAGTGAGAGCAGTGGAAATGAGTTATTTGAAAGGAGCATGTGGAGTCACATGGAGAGACAGACTGACAAATGAGGAAGTGAAGGAGTGTTGTGGTGTGGATGTGGATGTGACAGGAAGCATTAGGAGAAACACATTACGGTGGTTTGGCCACGTAGAGAGGATGGAGAGTGAGACACTGATGAGGAGAGTGTATGTGAGAGATGGAGGGGGGGAGAGGGAGGGGGAGGCCAAGGATGAGATGAAGGGATGGAGTGGAGAGGTATATGAGAGAGAGGGTGTGAGCTGGGAGCAGGGCAGTGAAATGGTGAGGGACAGAGCAACATGGAGGCGATTTGTTTGCAGCCATCCCTTATGGGATTAAGGCATCTGGCAATAGACA
The DNA here is from genome assembly GCA_018397915.1 of Birgus latro. Lineage (NCBI taxonomy): Eukaryota > Metazoa > Arthropoda > Malacostraca > Decapoda > Coenobitidae > Birgus > Birgus latro. Next base: position 48,202 of record JAGKTI010001248.1, on the reverse strand, counting down.
GAATAATAATAATAATAACTGAGAAGATCCCCACTGACTTGGTATTTATAAAATAAAAATAAAAATTAAAAAAAATATCATCCCTAGCCCAGCTCAAATACATTCTAGCAAACCTAACCTATACAGTACTATATTTTTTTTTAATAATAATAATTATAATAACAATAATAATAATAATCCATCCATCCATCAGCCAATCCTGCATTTCCCCATGAGGAGCATAGGAGCCCTCGGCTAGGCAAGTTGGTCCTGACATTTAAGATGAGAGTGACCGGCCTCACTCATCCCTGTGTGGCATTAAGTGAGCAATAAACCCCAACCATCCCTTGGATATAAACCTTCACTGGCTCAATCCGACTGGAGCACCGTACTTACCCAATAAACCACCAGGCGCCTTAATTTGGTTATATCCAGCACAGTAAATGGTTTCCTGGCACACAGGAAACCATTTGGCTTGTCACTCATTGTACAGTCACCCACAGGCAGAAGGAAGAGTTAAGAATGAAGGAAAGAAAGACAGAAGACAGAGTTAATAATAATAATAATAATAACAATAATAATAATAATGTAGTCTTTTCACCTGACAAAGATATATAATCCCTATCTGGCTAAGTCGATGACTAAGTGTAATCAAACTGGAAAGCTGGTTTAACTATTAACTAAGGGTTGATTTGACTGTAGATTCATTCCCATACAGATGCTAAGTGATCAGATTAGAGAGTTGATCCGACAAATAACAAAGGAGACTCATTGCCTTATTATTGTTGATGGCTAAATATGATTGTATTGCAGGGCTAGTCTGACTAGTAATGGAGACTCATTATCATATCATAACTGATGGCTAGCCTGAGTGTTACCACACTGGAAGGTTGATCTGACTAGTAACTATGGGGAATTGTTCCCTTTTCATAGCTGATGACTAAGTATGGTCAGACTGGAAGTTGGAATTCCTGGAAGTCTGGTTTGACTTGTAACAAAAAAGACTCATTCTCATATCATAAGGACGGGTCTTCGAACTTTACGCTATCACGAGTCACGACAATATATTGGTTATGTGAATGGCCCAGTTTCCTCAGATGAAAACATACCATTTATACCATTCTCAGCCAAAATCATAAGGCAGTGTTGTTCGGGATAATTACCTTAGTGGATGTTTAACTGGTCATGAGCACTGTTATCGGCGTTATATTTTTCTTTTTGTCAAGGAATACTAAGAAGCTTTTGATTGTTTTGATTTTCAGGTGCCCATCACCTCATAGTAGTTTCGGGTAAGCCTTCGTTTCGGCTCATTCTATTTCGGTTAGGTACAGTATGTCATGATGTTTTTATTCTTTCTCTCTCTCCCCTAAGTAAGGTTACGATGTAATTTAAGATCAGATCATGATGCTTAAGAAAAAGGTATGAGCTCTGCATTTCTTGCTACTCAGCTACACGAAATACACGAGAGAGAGAGAATGGCATAACTACCAGGCTAGGGAGAAAAAAAAAAAGGCACATTAGGGGAGGAGGAGGGAGGAAAGACCCCTTCCCCATATGTTTTTTGTGTGCCATTTTTCCTAGTCCAAAACCAGGGATATGCGATTACTGCTAGATGAAAATTTTTCCCAATACCCTGCTCACAGAAGGTGAAAGACCGTCGGCTATGGAAAAAACAAAAAAATGGGCCTAGTACTAAACCAGTGTGAATTCATATACGTTATCATATACGTTACCCATGTTATACTACAACATCTGTGCTATATCATAACTTTAATGTACATTCTTGAGTCCTGTTGTAAGTGATCTTAACACTCCCATGTCCATATATATCTGTTTTGCACCATCTCTTGTGTATTTGTGTAATATCGTATCTTGCCCTGGAGTTGTGAATTTGGTTAATATACTGTATGTTTGTCAGTTTGGTCTCAGCCGAGTTTTTATGCCTTGTTCTATCAGTTGTATGAACTGACCCGTCTTGCCAAGCACCCTAGCACAAGCATACGTATTCGAGGAGCAAGGAGTTGACCCTCGAAAACGTAGCATAACAATGTTAAACAAAAAATCATAAACTAAAAGAGAAAAAAAAAGAACAGAGCCAGCCTATGCTGTTTCTGCCCGCAGGCTCAAGTTCCCGCCATTGTCGACTGGTGAGACCTGTGTATCCAGTTGGCACATGTCTTCCTGTTGTGTATAATTTTTGTAACAAAAAAGAAAGAGAGAGGAGGGCCATTCTGGTCAAGGTCGAAGACTTGAACGCACATTCTGAGTGTTTCAGGCACAAAATGACCATGTACGTACATGCGTGTACTATGTCCCACAATAAGCAGTATAAAGCAGTATATATGGTTTACTTTGGTTTTAATGTATTTTTGTAGGTAATGGAGGCAAAACGAGCTAGGTTGCTGTCCCACACAGAGCTGGCAGAATATTCTGAAGCTAGAGTATTTCAAGAGGACTTTGACATCACGTTAGAACCCGAGTGACACAAAAACCCTTGTTATTGTGGGTGATGGGAAATTGACCTAATGTAGCAGTGACCCCGTAATGGGGTGGTTTGAGGGGTCAATGGTGGCCGGAATTATGGGTAACTGGGAATTGTTATTCACAGGTGTGTAGTCATGGGCCCCAAACGAATAAGATGTCAGACGAAGAACTGGCACAGTATTTGAAGTCGGAGGAGTTCAACAGGATTTTTGACACCACACTAGAACCCACGAGTGACACAAACCCGTGATGTTAGTTAGTGTGGGTGATGTGACACTGACTGAGTGTACCAGTGACCCTAGTGGTGGTGTGACGGCCGTCATTACACCACAAAGGACCCATAACGAGCCTGACACATTGATTGAGGAGTGCTTTGAGGGTACGGGTGTATATATTTATTGTCTGTTTCCAGTTATGCCAGTCACCCAGTTTTCTGTGTTGGCAGGACGACTGTGTGATATTTAGGTATTAGATTTATAGCTTTGGGTAGTTTTTTTTTTCTCAGTTCCATGTATGTGCATCTCAGGAAGAGAATGAGTCTGTACCATTTTTTCCCTCGCCATTTTTTTTTTAAGTAACTTATAAATGTATTTATTTTAGTTCAGTTTTATTAATTCCTAGTCATTGGTCTCCACAGGAGTTATATTTGTATTTCAGCTCCATTAGTTTTGAATGAAACATCTTTGTATATTTTTTTTTTCCTTCAGTATATCCAATTGACACAGGTCTTCCTATCCCGAGGTCAGAAGGGACGTCTTCCTATCTAGGGTTAACTTCCTACAAGTTGGGGGCGACCAAGATCAAATAAAAAAGGGAACCTCTGACGACGGACAGCCCCATAAAGAGGGCAATCTAAAAGTATATGGAAAACAGACAAGGGGGTGTCACAACAGAGCGGAGGAGGATCCCCGGACATTAAACAGGCCATGGATGAGACAGGTTGGCCAATCTGTAGACAGGCCAACCCAGTCTCCCAAAGGCGGTTTCGATGGCAGGGGCTGGACCAAGGAACAATGTAGGGCTTGACAGCAGGGAAGAAGTCAGTGACGGGGACAGAATGTAAAGAGAGGCGAGGCGACCGGAAGGCGTCAAATTAACACGTTCATTGCCTGGGACACCGACGTGGCTACCCAACAAAACAGTACAGACTTGTGCTAAGACATCCGGAACAACCTTCTAGGATCCGCAGACCGAGTGGCCCAAGGCAACAGAAGGACTCTAAGAGAATCGAAAAATAAAACAAATGACGTAGATGAATGGGGAAAAGCTTGCCGCACGGCAGGCAACTAACAAGGCATAAAGTTCAGCAGTACAGAGGCCACAGAAGGTAAACTGTATTTCTAAGAGCAGCCAGGAAAGGATACAGCAAACCCTGAACCTTCTAACGATTTAGAATCATCAGTATAGGCCTTGAACAACAGAAGAATTGGACAGCAGAAGAATGTTCGTGCAAATGAGCACAAAAAGACGAGCGCAGAACAGAAGAAGAAACAGAGGATTTAGAGCACGGCAAAATGGAGGAACAAACCGATGGACGGGGTAAAACCCAAGGTTTTGGAAAGACCGCTGGACGAAAAAAAAAAAAAAATCTCGATCCGAAGCAGAAAAGAAGCAAGAAGAGACTGAACACGAATAGCAATGGGGGGAAAGGGGAAAGAGTGGGGGTGAGCAGAACAGTAATCTCTAACAGAGGCAGGCAAGCGGAGGACTGACGGACCTACAAACTAATGAAGCCGGGCAAATTAACGGAGACAGAAGTGCCCAGCGACGAAGCAGAGAGGGCATCCCCGATTCAACGTACAGGCTTTCAACAGGAGAGGATTTAACAGCACCAGATGATGAACAAGATCCAAAAGACAAGGTAAACGAAAAGGCAGAAGAGTAAATTTGACAACCATAATCCAACTTTGATAAAATAAGAACCTTATGATGATACGAGTCTTACGATCTGCACCCCACAACACATGCGATAAGGTTTGGAGAAGGCGTAGACGTTGCAAGGTACCCTCAGAGAAGAAATGTGAGCATTTCACGTCAACTGTCAAAAACAGTACCGAAGACTGTAACTGAAGGCCTATAACGGAAGGGCATACCATTAAGGAAAAAGAGGTGACAGGGATGGTGCGACAACAAGTCTTGGAAGTGAGCTGAAAACTGTGAGCAGTTGCCCAACCTGCAGACGCTGAAGGACAACCAGATCAGAACCAGCAGCATAAATCTCAAAATCATCAACATATAAGGAGGAACGAACACCCGAAGGGTGGGATGAAAACAATCCCTTTAGTTGCAACAATGAAAAGTGTGGTACTAAGAACACAACCCTAAGAAACACCTTCAAACTGGCGAAATAAAGCAGATAAGGTATTACCAATACGAACATGAAACGTACGACTTGCTAAAAGGTTTTGAATAAAAAAAACATAAATTTCGAACGATACCAAAAGAACAGAGGGTACGAGTATATGATATTTCCACGTAGTATCATAGGGCTTTTTCAAGATCAAAGAAGACTGCACGAATGGTTTCACGACGTGAAAACGCAGACCGATTGTTTCTAACCGGACCAGAGAGTCCAGAGTGCTACGAGATTTACGGAAACCAAACTGAACAGGGGATGGAAGTTGCCGGGATTCTAAGATCCATATTAGCCGAACACTGACCATGCGTTCCAGCACTTTGCAAAGACAGCTCGTCAAAGCAATCGGATGATAATCCTGCGGAAGGTGACCAGCTTTGAAGGGTTTAAGGAAATGAACAATCAGGACAACGTTCCAAGCTTAAGGGAACGCTCCCTCATTCCAGATCTTATTATACAGTGACAAGAGGAAACGTGAAGCGGTAAAAAAAAAAAATGTCTGAGCTTCATGTAATGGATCCCGTCAAGGCCTGCACACGTATCCCCACAAGAGCGGACAGCATCATCCAACTCTGAGAGAATGGCGCATTGTAGGATTCTGTTGCGGACAGACGAGAACTGAGCAAGACTTGTTCAGTAACTGAGCGAAGAGTATGGAAATCCGGAGGTAAGTGGGAGCCACGACTAACGTGACTAAAAGGGGCACCCAGCGCATCAGCGACCATTGCAGAATCAGCAGCAGATGTACCATTCACGCGGAGAACAGGAGCAGGGGGCCTCCTCTCTCAATATACCTCTCCACTCCATCCCTCCATCTCCCCCCCCCCCTCCTCCACCTCTCTCTCATACTCTCCTCGCTTGTCTCGCTCTCCATCCTCTCCACATGGCCAAACGGCCCAAACCACCTCAATGTATTCCTCGTAGCGCTATCTACCACATCCACAACCAAACCACAACGTTCTTTCACTTCATTTGTCACTCTCCATGTAACTCCACAAGGCAGGAGGATTTGGGTAATATCTTCATCCAAGGATATTTATTGTTTTGACCCTTTGTCTGCAAGATCTTTGGAAAGATGGCTACATTTCTCATCAGAAATACGCAACGCTGGTGCGGACTCGAACTGCCAACCCTATGATCATGAAGCGCGTGCGCTACCAGGCCTCAACTTGTATCCTAGGATACTGGCTGGAAAACCCGCCACAGGCTCAAAGGCCTGTTACGGAGACAAGCACTGCGGCTAAGCGCCTCATGGCGTTTGCCTCGATCCACCTACACCTTTTAACTTTCCTTTCTTGTTGAGAGTCAGTAAGCTCTATATGAATTACTGAATAACACTCCTAGACTGTGATGTACTCGAGATGTGTTTTCAACCATCCCGTGTTGACAACATATAGCTCATAAGTCCACTTCACATAGTTTCCTTCCCTTGTTGGGATACCTTTCAATGAAAGGCTGATTCAGCTCATAAAGCTGTGTTTCCAGATTAATGCCGAATGTTGTATAAAGGCCACGAGCACGATCAACTCTAGTTGATCACAATACACACAGACAGCTTCATTCTAACGCAGAAAATGGTAGCACTAGCTCTCCTACTCAGGTAACATAATTATGACCACAGTGGTTCCCTTATGATTACTGGGAATTCTCTAGAGATGGACTCGTTTCTTGTGCAGTTTGTGGCGCGCCTGCATCACACGCACTGCATCATTATATTGTGGATTTTACTGCTAAATACAGGTACCCACAACAGTACGGTGGCTTAGCAGATTTCGTGGTTACTCATGCGAAAATGTTAACTTACATGCTCCATGAAATATCCTGAATTTGCACCAAGGTTCTTACTATAAGCGTTATCTTCATTACCTATAAGATTACACATTTAAAATTTTTTGTATTAAGTACATTTCTCTGTAAATACTGTATTAATCACGTCTCAGTACATCTCCTGGGTATTTAATGTGGTATGTGGCAAGATTCACCATGTATTTTGTACGCTGTATGCACTGTGTAACCATACTATATACATATACTGTATATATAACAGTATTTGCTGAAGGTGTGTGGCAAGACCCACCATCACATTTTGTTGAACATGTATACTGTATATTTTTTCAACGACAAGAATTTCATTTCAGTTCAAAACCTATTCTATAGGGTACGAAGAAAAGTTTGAACTGACTTAAGGCATGACTGAAACAAGTCCCAGTTAATCGTAGAAACAATAAATGCTAATTAATTATGTATATAACACTTAATGTAAGACAATAATTGCTAATCAAGCATACATACGTCACAATGAGACAATGAAAATGACATGAGATACGTACCAACCGATTCAAATGCTTCTTGCCGACTGCCTGCCAAAATAATGCGCTCAACCTATTTATAAGCTCGGTCCCTTCACCAGCATTACCAGTTTGGCGCATTTTGCTATATCTAGCTGTACTTACATCCATTTTGCGCCACCTGACAGTGTTAAAGG
>JAGKTI010001248.1:0-40885 GCA_018397915.1 Birgus latro | reverse complement strand
CGTTATCTTCATTACCTATAAGATTACACATTTAAAATTTTTTGTATTAAGTACATTTCTCTGTAAATACTGTATTAATCACCTCTCAGTACATCTCTTAGGTATTTAATGGGAGGTATGTGGCAAGATTCACCATCTATTTTACGCTGTATGCACTGTGTAACCATACTATATAAATATATATATATATAACAGCATTTGCTGAAGGTGTGTGGCAAGACCCACCTTCTTATTTTGTTGAACATGTATATATTTTTCCAACGACGAAGAATTTCATTTCAGTTCAAAACCTATTCTACAGGGTACGAAGAAAAGTTTGAATTGACTTAAGGCATGACTGAAACAAGTCCAAGTTAATCGTAGAAACAATAAATGCTAATTAATTATGTATATAACACTTAAGACAACAATTGCTAATCAACCATACATACGTCACAATGCGAGACAGTGAAAATGATATGAGATACGTACCACCCGACTCAAATGCTTCTTGCCGACTGCCTGCCAAAATAATGCGCTCAACTTATTTATAAGCTCGGTCCCTTCACCAGCATTACCAGTTCGGCGCATTTTGGTATATCTAGCAGTACTTACATCCATTTTGCCCCACCTGACAGTGTTAAAGAAAATTTTATTTTTATTCATATTTCTTATTCCAACACTCTCGTAATGTTTTGGAGTATGTCGTTTAGCATCGTCTTAGCTGTTTTAAAGCAAGTTTAGCACTAATTCTGAATTTGGACTCTCTCCCGCCCGAAGAACCAATCAAGACAATTTTACGATTGATCTCGTCAAATTTGTTTGTTTAGCAGGAAGGACTAGGAGTGCAATCTGGCCATTTCTCGATCTTTCGACAAAAGAAGCAGGGGAAAAGGTTATCCGTGAGCGTGTCCTTGTCCACCAACACCCACCGCGGCCCAAGCTTTGGTCTAAGAGTATTCTTACATGATACTCAGATGGTTGAAAATCTCCACTTTGCAGAGAGGACACAGAGAAACATCCAGTCAATATATATGTTAACGGGATAGCATTCCATTCTCACCCAAACCTTCGTCTGGTTGCTCTCCGAATTTAATGAGTCGCTTTTCAAGGTCGAGAAGATACTGATATGGTAGTACAAATACACATACACAAGCAATGTACCGAAACAGATACACGCAAACACAGATACGGCTGTTTCCAAGTATGTTGAATACATGGTTAATAGATTTCCTCACAAATCTTGCTTTAATCACCATGTCCATATAAGTTCTATCTACTGTATTTGCACGTAATAGTATCGTAACTTTTATTTCAAATTTTAATCGTCTTCCAGACCTTTTTCTCACCCGAGGATGTGGTAAAATAGGGTGAAGTTGGGAGGGGGGGGGGGTTAAAAAATTAGAAACTAACCAAAATTCTACCCCTTTGAATGGCTCGCGCTCCATCCCACATTCAAGCCCCCATTATCCTGTTTCCACCTCACAGGCACGCACAGCCGCACTAAGGCACTTCTTACCATCTGTCACTTCCATCATCCAATCATTTTTTCCCTCATCAAGAGTGCAGTTGGAAAAGTGTAGGGGGCCGGGACTAGACTACTTAGTCCCAACACTTGGCTGCAATCAGACCAAGTAAGATGTCCCTTAGAGGCTGATGCTCAGTCAAGCTTGCTATCTCTTCATATGATTGCCTCACAGGTTTTTCAGCCTTACTACTTGTGTGGTTTGATCATGGCGGTGTTGTTCTTGGACAAGTCACTAACCGATTTGTAACACTTGGTACAGGCCCTTGACCTGTTCCACAATCCCATTACCAAACTGACAGCCGCTGACTTCTTTCACTCTGAGCCGGTGCATGGCAAGACTTCAAAGTTGATTATCATCTTTTATTCAATAAAATGCACAATTTCAATATCTGTAAAGCCACTTACACATTTCTATAAGAATCTACCAACATAAGCAAATGAACACTTGTCTTCATGAAGTTGAACATCAGTAATTACTAGATGAATTCAAAAGGTTGGTTGCAGAAGTATTGTCACTATGTGTATTCATGAAGACTTCTTGGTCCACATCACATTTAAAATGGAAGTGTCCAAGTGGGGAGGAACTTGTGTGAAATGTGGTCATATCTGTATATTACACAACACAATTCTTATCTATAATTTACATAAACAAACAGCTTCATAATATTATGGTGCAAGTGAATAGGTTTTTCTTTCAACATAAAATATTTCACACAAGTCATAAGTTGTTCCCAAGATCATGGTCCAAGTGTGTTGGTCCTCTATCAGGTGAGAGGAGTGCAGGTCAGCGGGATAAATGATGTGACATAACCTACCCACACTGAGAAACACTATAGTCAGTCTGATCCCACCTGACAGATTTGCAACCTCTTTTAGCCAATTATTTATTTTGTGACAGAATAATATGATACTACAGGCATACATCACTTCCCTAACATGCTGTCATAGCAAGCAGGTTATTTTACTTTCCATTTCCTGTAACAGGTCAACATTGGATATGGAGAGGCAGCAGTTTTCTGTCAGGTGAGCGTAAACCAGCTATACCAAGCAGACATTCCTACAGTACACATTATGCCTCAGAGAAGACAACTTGTCAAAGCATTATGTAATTGCACAGTGTTGTACAAAACATGGATGGCAAAAGCCACAGACCATACACAGCTATACAAAAGTATATGAAAATACACTACTGTACTGTCAAAATATGCTGAATACCAAAAAATTAAACTTTTATCTAAATTTGTAGTGTGGCTGACACTCAGCATTCAACTGCAGAGCTGCTGGTGCCAGATAATACTCATCTGATGAGGTGACCAGCATCGTGCCACCATACTCTCAACACACCTTATGCTCCACACAATGCCACACGGCCAACCCAACCAGTCCTTATAAAACCTAGTGAATATGTTGGTCCACCCACTTCTGCTTCAAATGTTAAAGTCATACCATAACATTACTACCATGTTTCTTATTACTGAGGATACATTTCTCTTAATGTATCCGAGGTAAATGGTGTGACGTAACAAGCAATTAAAATTAAAACAAATGCGACTGTACTGTATGAATACAACACTGTTTAAATGTCAGTTGATGTACAGCATATGGATATTAATGCTGACACTGGAGGTGGAGAGTGGATATCTCAATCACACCTGCCACACAACTGACAAGAGGAAGACCATTAACTGAAGTTGCTACACTGACTGAGAACTGTGCAAAGGGCAGCATAATGGCCTCCTCCCAACACACTCTCGTCACTTACTATAGTTTTCTCACCTTAACTTGGCAGATTTTCATCATTTTGTAGCTTTTTTCCCATAGCACAGTGTCAGAATAAAACCATACTATGGCCAACATATTTTCTATAGCACTGTTCATGACTAGCGTTATGTTCTAGTGCTATATACTTGTTACAGCTCAGCATTCAAGATGGAGAGACGTTAATTTTTGGCCATGTTAAAGTGACAAGAGTATAGCTATGGTAGCCTATATGTCTGAAGGGCTTAATACAATAACATATCAAAGTAGGTACGAATAACATAAAGCACCCGGGAACCAAACACTACCACAGTTTTCAAGAATAATTCAATGGCACATATTTTAAGTGGCACAGGGGGTCATGCATTTATTATTTCATTATTTTTTAGACAATTTATTATGCCCACTGCACCTTAATACCCTCTTTTCAGTTATGTAAAATTTTTACTACCAACATGGTTTGCATCAATAACACCAAAGAAGGTATTGTGGCGTAAATTGCAGAGTAAATCGTCAAGGAAGAGGGGTTACAAAATCTCCAAAGCCACTTAGAATACAACTCAGTCATAATGAGAGGGAATGGTTGGAGAGGAATGGATCTGACCAAGTCCTCACAAAGCACATCAGTTAAACCCTTCATATTTTTTTTTTCTATCTTGCTACTCTTCAGATGATTTTATTCAGCTGAGGCAAATGTCCAAACTGCATAGGCCAAATACACTCTTCCTTAATCCTATGATTACAGGGATTTTAAGGGCATGGCCACATCTGGCACTTGGATAAACCTGTCCTCATATTTCAGGAGACCTGGTGCTGACATAGAGTGCTGCACACCCAGGGTAGAGCAACTGTGTTGTCCACCTGGGGGCAAACCACCCTCATACTTCCCGGCACCTCAGTGTGGGAAAGGATCCTGGTATCTACACAAGGGAGTACTGAATCCCCACATGGTGAACGTACTGTACTGTACTTGTAGGATGGCCCCACCGAAGCAGTGTTTACCTGTGGTTGATGGGTCTGCTCAACTAGCCACACTGGAGGTGAGGAACAACAACTCATAACCAACTGGAAAACAGGCATGACAGCACCAGTACTCCATCCAAATTTAAGGGGCTAATCCTTTCAGTATAAGAGGCCTTACCTAAGCTTAATAAAATACTCTGGAAACACTGTAGCAAGAATAAACATTAAATCTCACATGATTCAAGAGGCTCTATACATCACTGGATTCAAAGGATTAATATAGTGTAGTAGTAGCTGTAACCCCAGCCTCAAATGTGTGAACCCTGTGGACTGCAGGCTGAAGATGTTCTCCTCCTGCAGCCCATCATCTTTATTTTCTAGGATAGGGAGGGAGATGAGAGACACTTGTATAACTGGACAGCAAAGCAAGTGTTATCTCATTTCCACTACATGAAGGCTTCCCTCTCCAGCACTATTAATCAGCGTCAAACTGATAAAACTGGCACCAACGTTAAGGTTACAGCATCCACATCACCACCATAACAACGAGACGCTTCCTTAACTGAGCTGTCATCACAGATGCTAAAAATTACTGATCTACAAACTTCTATTAAAAAAGAAAAAATATATTGTACCAGCTGAAAGCACATAGCATTGGCACTTCATGGAAAAATAACAACCTAATTTGAAGTCTACTCTAAAAAAGAAAAAAAAAAAAAGTGAGAATCTAATCATAAAAGCTACTCAAGATCAAATATAGGCTTTATAACAGTACACATTAGCTACTTAAAGAGTACAGAATAATACAACCTGACCCACTAGCAGTCAGTCAGTGGTTAAGATCTATAATAAATCCACTTCAACTTCAGTCCCACTATGCATTTTGTATTTTACTCTTGGTATCTCCAACTCCCCCAATCTAAGGAGAAAACTGCTTTAATGTGTTGATGGAAACTGAACCTAATACCTTAAGTTCAAGAAATCTCTTCATCCATACATGAGTGTGATGCCATGGTTTGTCTTGAGGAATTCTCATACTAAGACTGGCCAAAGTACAATTCTTTTCTATGGACTGGATGTTGTTGTTGATCTGTCTGGCCAAGGAGACCCTTCAACCACAGGTAAGCAACTGTTTCTGTAGGGCCATCCTACAGGTACAGTACAGAGCATAAAACATGTAGGGATCCAGTACCATGTGGTAGGCAGCACCTAACCAGGGCCAGAGAGGGTCCTTCCCTACAGCATGGTGTAAGGAAATGTAAGGAGGTTAGATTTCCTGGTGAATGCCACTTCACCCAGGGTCACAATGCCACCATGTGTAGGCTCCTCATCAGTGTCACTATGGACTGGAAACTACATCAAGTGCCTAAACCAGCAATTACTTTCTAACCATTCCTAAAAAGAATTAAAAAGTCAGAAGACAGCAAGAATAAAACAGATAATACATCATGGAACTGAAGGGGTTAAAACTTCAGCACACAAGAATAACTACACCAAATAGATATTGCACAGACATTAATTTGTACTGCCCATTCAAGTCCCTGAAGACCACAGATCCTACAACTGCCACACTACCTACAGTGCATTCATTTTAACTAGGCACAGATTGTCATTCTTTCTGCTGCCAATTTCCTGTACCTCTGTGGTTGAAAAAGACAATGCTCCAGCTCTACATCCTTTCCATAACACTTTTTTGTGATCAACACCATACAGTATTTTTGTGTTAATTAAAAGCAGCAGTTGAATATTCAAGGTGGAAAGATGGCATTTCTATGCTTAGTTAAAGTGAATAGAGTATAGGTCTTTTGCACCATTGTCATAAAACATTGGTGGCACTTTTGCATACATCAATTCTTACAATCAATGACAACTCTCTGACTGCATCATGTTTCTTTGAGCTGAATAAATCACCTATCATAATTTTAAGTAACACAAAAAGCTCTTTCTCCTCTGCCTATATGTTAACTGTGAAGTTCTGTTTCTTTTCCTAGGTTTCTGGGGCATAGTTAAATTCTGCTGTTAGCTGTAATATAATGCTAACTTTGTATACTGTATAGCAGTCACTGGGTAAAATAGAAATGCATTAGTGTTTTCTATATGATGAAAAGGAGGATTCTGTATATGTTAACTGTACATTTTTTAATAAGCACCATATTTTCTGCAAAGTGAAACAGCTGCACCTGAACTAAACCCATCCACAGATTACAACAATGACTTACCTTCAACAAAATCCTCTACAGTATTTTGCCTAAACAATCAATAATACTCATCCCAACCAAGAGTTGTAATAACAGCTTGGTGGCATTCATGTACCATTCTCAACAAAGAAGTCAACTAACAACAGTATGGTGGGAAAAAAAAAAATCATTGTATTCCACCCAACCACAAATACTCATTTCAACCAAAAATAATTAAGAACAGTTTGGTTGAACACATGTATCATTCTCAACCAAGAAGTCAGAACTATAACAATTTGGTGGGAAAATGTATTAAAGACTCCTCTGTATTCTTTCCAACCACATTCGCTCATCTCAACCAAGAGTAAAGAAGAGCAACTTGGTGGAGATGAAGCATCATCCTCACAAGGAACATGCAATGTCTTCAGGAAACAGAACTGCGGCCCGGCTTAAAAGTTAACACCCTAGATCGTACCCTAGACCGACCATCATCACAGCAAATGTACAGGTTAATACTAATGTCACCAACCCATCACAACACTGAAGCCCCTACCCTCATCAGCATGGAAGGCCCTCTTGACAATTCTTCCTTAGTGATTCATTTTGCATATTATACCTTACTAATTCTCTTGTATGCTTTTTATGTCTTTCTCTTCTTAATGCCAACACTGATGACATAAAAAATACATATGAGAATAACCTATACCCTTCCTTGGTGATTTATTTTGCACACTATTCCTTACTATGTCTTTTTTATTCTAACTTGGCCCAAATTTTAGTCCATGTTCCTGCACATAGCTCAATGGCATAAAGACAATACTATGGTGCTGCATCCTTTCCACAGCACTTCTTTGTGACTGGCATCATATTCTAGTATTAATCTATTATTACAATGTGACAGCAAAGATGGAGAAATGACAATTTTAGGTCAAGTTACTGTAAAAGAAGTGTAATTCTCTTGAATCTTTTGTTACATCTCTTTAACACCAACACTGACTGCATAAATAACACAAAGGAGAATATCAATAAGTTATATGCAGAAATTAACTGGTAAGGAAGAGGTATCAGGGAGCCCCCACATGTGAGGAGAATATGAACAATATAAATGCATTGTCTTCTGTATATACCTCAACAGAACTCACCTGAACACTGTCTATGTATAACTGTCTTTAATGAATGCTGGCTGAAGAGGGAAAACTGGCAATTATCTTATGGTACACCAGTCTCTGTTATAATGTGTTGCAGTTTGAGCAAAACTAAAAACTATTAAAAACTTAAAATTATTGACACTGGTATGAGTAATTTAGTTCCAATGTACTTAGGTGTAATTTAGTTCCAAAGTCATTCCTATGGTGTAGCTGGGTGTAATTTAGTTCCAAAGCCATTCCTATAGTGTGCCTGGGTGTACATTAGTTCCAAAAACATTACTATAGTGTACTGAAAAGTATTGTGCATCAATAAACAAAATATAGCTCACTGTATTATCAACATTGACTTACTCAACTGCACACCTAACTCACTAATCAGTAATGACGTTAATGTATTTACCTATAAACGCCTTTGAAATAAATCAATTCAAATACGCTGGATTCACAAGATAATGACACCTGGCACTAAATAACCGAGATGCCTCGGAAGGTGATGTTATCTAAGGGATAAGTGGGTCCACCTACACCCACATGTTTTAGCATTTCTATGAACAATTTACCCCCTCACTACAATGACATCTTATGGGTTTTATTCTTGCTCTATCAGGACAATATTATTCAGATTCTGAGAGACTTTCAAACAAGGGAGGCTGGATATAATTTCATTTAGTTTATAAGGCTTTAACATACTTGCTGCTTGGTCACCTAATGGCAGCTCTCCAAGGATGCTCAATCTCTTGCAAATAATCTTATTTCACCCCTTCAATACAAAGGGTCTCCCAAAAGCTAAATAAAACCACATAAAGACAGCAACAATTCATCAACAGAACATATCACTGGCTTTAAGGGGCTAGGATATTATAGCATGTAATAACAATCATATAAACTTACTGCTGGTTGTTTAATTACGAATAACTTCTCACCTTGGCCAATACTGATCTCTACATGGCCCAAAATCATCATTCACCTATGGGGGAAAAAATGCTCCTGAGCTTTGACAGAGTTGATGTGACTATGTCCCTCCTCTTGCCTTGTTTCTTGCCTTGTTTAACACTGCCATCCCTTACAATATAAACATAAAAGCAATGGATCTGCACATGTCATTTTGCATGATGGAATCCAGGAAGGATCACCATTAACAAATTTCTGTTTAAACAATCTTAAATCTAAATCCATATACGGTATCTCTGTGTATGCTACATTAGACTATCACATAAAATAAATCAGGATATATCAGCTTCCAGAAAATGTGTACAGCAGCTTACATCCTACTGCACCCAGCTTTCCATTACAACAATATCCTATCAACTTAAAATATAAAATTCTTGACTACACACTGACACAAAAGGAAGTATAAAAACAGGTGATTATACTCTCGACATAAGTACCTATAAAAATAACTGTACGAACCTCCATAACTTACTGCAGTGTGAGAAAACACGAAAGGTTTTAAATACGCTTGACACTTGTACACCGACGTGGCACAGTCATAAAAACAGACATATAAGCCAAGAAGCCTGTGGTTAAAACTCCCTGCAATGGCGGGAGCAGAGGGTGGAGAGTCACCCAAGCAAATTACTGGTTGCTGACTGCACACAACAGTCTCAACAACCCAGCCTCTCTCCTTGTGGCTCCAGGAAATGCATTGGCACCAGCAGTTATGACTGAAGCCACCTTCACACTGAGGAAAGAAAATGATTAATCAGTAACTGCAGAAAAATTAGTTTAATAAACTGAAACCTGAAGGCAGAGAAGGAACTCAGTAATTGTATCACAAGGACAAAACTGTACGAGTAAAACACAAGGTTGTATTCTAAGTGACTTTAAACACCTCTTCCTTGGCAATATATTGTGAACATTACACTTCAGTATCTTCTTTTATGTTACTGATGTGAACTATCTGACATTAAAATTATATAAATACATACAGAGGACTGCTAAGGTGTAATATGCAAAATAAAGTGCTACGGAAGAGGTGCCATGAAGTCTTATATGCCACTTAGAATACAGTGCAAAGTCTCCTCACTGGCACTCACCATTGTCAAAACAATTTGGGTCAAAGTAGTTGAGAAGCTCTGTCTCTGAGAGGTTGATGGCAGATGTGACTTCACTCTGCATGGAGACTTGAGTGGTAGTTGGTGCAGGGGTCATGAGGGGGTCTGTGCCCCCCTGTGGCCTTACCCCAGCTGCTTCACTTCTGGCACTGGGCAAGGTGGCTCTAGCCTCCATGACAGGGCTGGACTGTGAGAGCAGCGGGTCGGAGCGGGTGAGGGCTGAAGATGACACGGTGCAGGTGGGGACCGGCAGGCTCTCCTGGGTGGTGGAGGAGGGTGCTGGTGCTGGAGGCAGCATGGGACACAGTGGGGCCTGAGAGAGCAATGGATCAGACACCTGTGCTGGTGAAGTACTGCTCTGAGTGCTGCTACTGCCTGCCATGCCAACACCAAGGGTCCTCTCACTTGCCTGCTGAACACTCTGTTGCACAGACAAGCTGCCCTGGCTGACTGTCTGCCCTCCCACAGTCTGCTGTGCTGTCTGCTGCTGCATTGTCAAGGTCTGCTGTGTAGTGTGATGTGGAACCATAGCAGACTGAGGGCTGGTCAGCACTGCAGTAAGGCTGCTATTCTGACTATGCTGCGGTCCCAGGCTGGATGTGTTTGAGTGTGGCTGTGTGTGCAGTTGCTGTGGTGACTGTGTGATGGCATCGTGGGGGGCAGGGGTAGGGGCAGTTGTGGATGCCAGGTTATGGAGCAGTGGCTGGTAAACAGTATGGAGAGTGGAGGTGAGTGGAGCTGGGGCCAGCTGGTGTGAAGGCAGAAGAGGTGTGGATATCACCTGGTGTGGTGCAGACAATTCCTCCTGCCTGGTGGTTGGGGTAGCCGGTGTGTCCTGGGTGCTGGTAGTCAGCTTATGTGGTAACAGTGTGGTGGGTGCAACTGTGGAACACTGAGGTGCTCGCAGCAGCTGATAATCTCCAGATACCGCCACTGAGCTGGTCTCCTCCCTGGGCTTCTTGAGAGGTGGCTCCTCGGCAACACACACCCTAACTGCACGAGTCAAGGCAGGGGAGGACACGACTGTAGTGGGGGCTACAGGAGCCACTGGAGCGACTCTGGCTATCTTAGGGCTGGCACACACTGTTGTGGGGAGTCCCGGCAGAACTGTCACAGGCAACAAACTTACTGGAGTGGCCATTGGCAGGGACAGGGTGCTGCCAGATGATGATGGAAGAATGGGCATCTGAGGCTGTGTTGAAACAGCCTGACCCATGAACTTCTGAGGTTTATCTTGGCACGGTATGAGTGCAGGCATGATCCTCTCTGGGGTCTGAGCAGGGTATGACGACGCATTAGAGGATTCATAGGATGGCTGCTGAACCTTGGCCTGTTGTGGCAAATTTTCCTTCATGTTCTGGATGAGACGCTCTACCAACTGCAGAACCAAAGTGTGAATGACTGAGCCAGAAGGGAACTTCTGAACCACTTTTAACATTTCCACCACTCCTTCCAGGGTCACTCCACCATTTGCACCATCTTCTTGTTTTAACTCTCCAAGGCTTCCCTCCACAGAGGCTGCTGGCTGGGGTACAGCTGGAGTGTGGTCTTGGGCTTGGGCTTGGGCTTGGGCTTGGGCGGGGCGAGGGCTGAGCGGTGCAACTCGAGATCCTTGGCTGGCCAGTTTTTTAGTGGCACTGAGCAACACCCATGATGTTTTCACCGACGATGGTGCCACAGGACTGCATACTGTGGGATACAAGATGTTATAGTTTATCCATCTTAACTTGGCACTGACTTTAATCCTTTAGCAATTGATTTCATGTACCTCAATGGCAGAATGTGTCAAAGCTATGGCTCTACAGCTTGTACATCAAATTTTTTTGTAACCTGCATCATATTCTGATGTTAAAGCTCAGCACTAAAGATGGAGATATGGCAATTTTAGGTCATGCTAAAGTCCAAAGAGTATAGTCACAATGAATCAATACAGTATTTGGTAACTGGTCATCTTAAAAACCAATGTGATGCAAGTGGCTAATGTGAAAACTATTTCATTACTTCATTTAAAATTCTACAACACAAGTGCTTCTTTTTTCTTTTTCTTTTTTAAATACCATGTCCCTTTCGTTGATAAGGGTTAAGGCATTATAACTGGGTAGAGGAATTTGGTTTTGGAGCATATAGCGCTTTATGACTGGATGCCCTTCCTGATGTCTACCAATTACCCTTAGGTGGACTCGAACCTCCAACCCTTCGGTCAGAGCTCTAACCCTCTGAGCTACGGCTGCTACAACCAGCTAGGTGACAGAAGCACTACCTTCCTGGCATGGTAGCTCATCTGGGCATGGCACGAACTCACAACTCTTCGGTTTTGAGTCAGGTGCTCTGCCATGTCTTCTGACACAGTATTTACTTTCCATTCTATTAACAACTCATTTCAATTCAACATCTTGTAACCAATCGCTGCAAATATTACCGAGCTGCTACACTATTCTCAAGTCATCACCATCTATACTTCTTTTACCACCCAGGAATGGAATGAGGTAGGATCCAGGAGAAAAAATATATAAATAAATTAATAAATAAAAAATAAAAATAAAAATCAGCTCAACTGAATAAGCCACACAGTTCAAACCACTTGATCCCCCAGAACCCTAAGCCTATGCTCTAGCACTGGATTTCACTACAAAACAGATTGGAAGATAGGTTGTTGTGGCCCCAGGGCTCATCTGAAAATGTGCCAAATGGACTGCAGGGTAAAGGTGCACTCCATCCATACTCGATCATCCCTGCTTCAGGGGAGAGGGTGAGAACTGAGGCACTTATTTGCTGTTGATGCTGGTGATGGTGGTGTTTAACTCTGGTCTGTCTGATAAGCAGACTCATCAACCACAGGTAAGGAGCAGACCTGGAGTGGTGACGTCTTCGCTGTGGGTCTATCCCCCCCAGGGGCTATCGAAGCAGAGGAGGAAGACAGCATGGGGGCCAAACCGCCGTAAACCCCCCTGGTCCCTCACGGGGCCCGAGAACCTGGGAGTGGCTTCGGTCGCCCAGGCAAGTACCACATCTCTCAACACAACACATACAACAACACTGATTTTTCTACAACGAGAAATGACTCCCAGGCGGTCATTTCTCGAAGACTTCTTCTAGCCAGTGACATTGAGAGCAATCCAGGACCCATCAACAAATACACATGTCCAACAAGCTCAAAACCTATCACTTTGAGCCGACAGACAAAGGTTTCAGTTCAGTGGAATTCCTGCAAGAACTGGACCCATTACACCTGCAAAATACTTGCATCAAGAAAATTCTCCACAAACAGCTAGACCTGCTCCTTCTCCCCACCCACTAACCCCTCCACCAACTCCACTCCTACTTCCTCCACACCACCTCAGTCTAACCCACCGATCCTTCCAACACCATCTAATCCCCCAACCCCTCCCATTCCACCCCAAATCTAATTCACCCCAACCCTTACCTCCATCACAACCTTCTCCTAGCCCTTCCCCTCCACCCACAGCCCCACCTCCCCTCCATGCTGCAGCACCCAACACACATTGTACACACAACATAAACATTCTTCTAATAAACACAGATAGCATAAACACCAAAAAACAAGAACTCACACAATTCATCAAACAATAAAACATACACACTGCCATCTTACAAGAAACAAAACTATGCAGACCACAAAAAACACATACATTTCATAATTTCACCACCATTTTACATTGAGTGACAAGCCAAATGGTTTCCTGTAAGCCAAGAAACCATTTACAATGCTGGGTGGTAACCATATAACCAAACCATACGTGCTCCCTACGTGTCAACAAGTGGGTTGGTGGAGGGTTAGTGCCCCTCCCTGTAAAATAAATAACTCAAAGTCAAATGGCCACCCCTTATGGGATTATGGCATCTGGCAACAGACAGACAGACCACCATTAGACAAGACCGGGCCAAAGGCAGTGGCGGTGGACTCATCACGCTAGTATGCCAATCCATCAACTTTCCAGACACTAGTGCACACACAAAGTCACATCTCCCCCCAAACACCACAACAAATACACAATCAATTAAAATACACACTGGTAAAGAATCACACATAACAATCGCCAGTACATACATTCCCCCCAAATTGTCCCCCACAATACCACACAATTACTTTCCTCGATTACACATCACTATCATACCCAACATCATCCTGGGAGGTGATTTCAACACCAAAGCGTTGGCCTGGCATGTCAACAACCCTGACACAGACAGAGGGCTGGTACTACAATCCCAGACAGATAATCTTTTCATAATTAACCCTTTGAGATTCCGACGACGCGTTTTCGAGTGATCATAAATCCAACCGTTGAGATTCTGATGACTCGAATTCAACTCGTATGAAACAATATAGTTTTTTTTCATGCTTTCCATCTCCTATCTGCCCTTGTTCCATATACACTATCCTGTTTATCCTTTTCTAACTATTTGTTTTTACAGTGATGAGTGCATCCGATAGATATCCAAAGTAAATAAGCTTTTACCATGAATAATATCAATATTACCAGCAAGAATATTTCCCAGTTGAAGCGAGACCTTTCGCATTTCTCTGTGAAAGCTAACATAAATTGCCATAACCTATAAATCCATAGAAAGGGAATTTACTGTAGACTGACAGGTTGCTGTCAAATTTCACGTAACTCTAATACTTTTTCTTTTACAAATATTTTTCTATGGAAAGGTGTGCGATTTTTCCTTTTGGCTAACTTCTTCTCAACCTATTAGCTATCGTATTTACCTTTTTCAACCATACTACGATAAAGAGCAACTATTCAGCTTTAAAATGGTACCAAATTCATTAGTCTACCATAAAAAGTTAGTGTACAGCGACCGATTAAGTACAAATATTGCAGCGTGACGGTGTGCTCTATGTGCGCCCAGCTGAATCTGGCACAGACACAATTGCCGGAGGGCCGAAAATCTCAAAGGGTTAATAATCTCCATCAACATACCCATATCTCACACCAAGCCCTCTTCCTCCCATCATCCTCAGACATCAATCTTTGCTCCCCAAACCTTGCCCCCACAACATCCTGGAGAGTGGTCAAAGCCCTTGGCTCTGACCATCTACCAATAATCATCACTACCAAAACCAGAATCACTCCAGCTGGCCACAGACACACATACACTAATTATAAGAGAGCCAACTGGGAGGCCTTCACAAATGAAACCAAACAACACTTTGAAACATTAAACAGTACATCCATCAAACATCAACACCACTGTGCACACTTTCAATACAATTATTCAAAATGCAAGCAAAAGACACATCTCTAGAGGCAACAGAAAGAGAGACAACCTCAACTTCACACCAGAAATTCAAGGCCTCATCAGTCGACCCGACACACTACAACACTCCTCAACACCCAATACACAAGACACCATACAACAAATACAAGAACTCAACACTCAGATAAACAATAAAATATCAGAACAGCAAACACTAAATTGGAATAATTATCTCCAAACACTTGATAAACAAAACAAATACCAGCAAACTCTACAAAACACTAAACACCATCACACTCTCCACCAGCAACACTACACAATCACACGCTTCCATCACAACAACAGACACCATACCCTCAAACAAACAACAGGCAAATACTCTCATCAATCCCTTTTCACATGTCAGCCATCTAAACCCCCATCGTGATGACCGACATGTCATCCAATGCAAGAGACAGTTCCCCAAAGACCCAGCCTTCGCACCTTTCACTTACAACCAGATGAAGCACATCATTAGCAACCTTAAGCACACATCTGCCTGTGGACCAGACAACATAAGCAACATACACCTTAAACACCTTGGACCACAAGGCATACAAGCACTCACCAACATATCAAACTACAGCCATGCACACAATATAATACCCAATATCTGGAAGCATGGCACTATCCCCAAACCCAAAAAAGACCCCACATTACCTTCCTCACACCACCCCATCACACTCCTCTGCACCCCCTCCCAAGTCACTGAACAACAGGCATTACAACTAGTTATACCTCACATTCCTCTAGCCCCATCACAACATGGTTTTAGGCCACTACACTCCACAAACACTCTTCTTACAGACCTTAAACAGAGAGTTACTGATGGCATCAATTCAGCTAGGCCACCACACAGAATACTCCTTGTCACACTAGGCATTAGCAAAGCTTTTGATGCCATCCCCCGCAACAACCTCGCAAACAAAATATTCAACACAAACATGCACAATAACATGAAAAGATGGCTGGAAAACTATTTACCAGGCAGATGTGTACATGTAACATTTGTTGGTCAGTCATCGAACATCAGGAACTTCACAAACAGCATCCCCCATGAATCTGTTTCGTCCCCTACTCTTTCACCTATACATGCATGACATACCCACACCCCACACACCACAAATACACATAGCTTCCTATGTGGACAACATAACACTTACATGTACACACCAAAATGCAAACACAGCCGCACACATCCTCCAACCTTACCTCAACACGCTACATGAATGGTTCACCAGAAACAGGCTCAAAATAGCCCCAGCCAAATCTACAGTAACCCTTCACACAACTGGACAGCAGAACACAGTCAGATGCCACACCTCAACATAAACAACACTCCCCTGCCACACACACACACACGCACACACACACACACACACACACACACACACAAAATCCTTGGTGTAACAAACGTCAAAGTCATTTATACAACACATCACAAACATTAGAGATAAATTAACATCAAGACTCAATGCCTTAAGGTCACTTACCCATACAACATCTGGACACAACAAAGAAATCACCACCACAATATACAAACAATATATACATTCAGTGATGAATTATGCAAGCCCTGCTTGGGCTTCTAACCTCACTAAAACACACTACAACACTCTACAGACCATACAGAACAAGGCCCTAAAAATAATCACAGGTTGCACAACCACTACACCCATAGACCACCTACACCAAGAAACCAAAGTCTTCAAAGTCAAGGATCATCTAGACACGAGAGGCATCCAAATTCTTGCCGCAGCCTCCACAAACCCACACCATCCACTACACTATGAGTACATGGCAGCACATCCACACACACAAGGAACATCAAAACAATACCCAGCACATGATATCATACACAAATACTGTCATCCTTCCCCCCTCACCTGCATCAGACCAACTTCCAGAAGCATATCCATACTCAAATCATTTGCTGCTCCATTCAGTAACTTAAGACAACACACAGCTGCATGCACGGCCTCCTGAGATCCACCCTTCTGCATGCACGACCTCCTGAGATCCACCCTTCTGAATCCTACCTCCCTCATGAGGACAGGGTCCACCTGGCTAGGCTGAGATGTGGGCATCATCCAGCCCTCTTGAGTTATCAGAAGAGGCTGGATGATTCCATCACTGATGCCTGTCCAGGATGCAACACAGCACCCCATACTATTAAGAACATAATGGAAGACTGCATTGCACACAATCACCTGCACCAACAACACAACATGCACTCCTTGAGAGCTCTGTGGGAAAGCCCGGTCTCGGCTGTGGCCTTCCTTGGGGACTCGGGGCTGTTCGGCACTCTGCCTGGGGAACTACTACTACTACTACTACAGGTAAGCAATTGTTTCTGTGGGACTGTCCTACAGGCACAATACAGTATGTACATTGCAAAGGGTCCTGTTACTCCTGCACCTCATCTGGGTCAGACCAGGATCTTTCCCGTGGTGAGATGCACAAAAATATAACAAGGTTTGGCTCCCGGATGGGTGGATGCAGTAGCTGCTTTGTTCCACCCAGGGTAAGCTAAACCACAAGGTGTATGCTCCTCATCAGTGCTGGATTTGCCACTATATAAATGTACCTGTTGTGGGTATGATGGCATAGCATTTCAAGTGTAGGGTATACTTCCAACCACAAGGGAAGAATACCCGTAAAGAAGATGTAAGATGAAGAACACAGTGAAGAAGGTACTGCAAAGGTGTTGAAGACAATGAAGAAGGCTACAGTGACAAAAGAAGGTAATGCAGATGATTCTGAAGATGATACCTCATCATCATCACCATTTAATCCTGTGTTGCCCTATGAGGAATGTAGGTGCCCAGGGCTAGGCAAGTGGGTCCTGACATTCAAAATAAGAGTGACAAAACCTCACTCATCCCTGAGTGGCATTACATGAGCAATAAACCCCAACCAACCCTTGGATATAAACCTGCACTTGTTCAATCCAACTGGAGCACCTTAATTGCTCACTAAACCACCAGGCACCATAATTTGGTTGCATGGTTACCACCCAGCATAGTAAATGGTTTCTTGGTGTACAGGAAACCATTTGGTTTGTCACTCAGTGTAAGTCACCAATAGACAGAAGGAAGAAGGAAGGATGAAAGAAAGACAGACATACGAGGAAGGAACGTCAGAAGGAAGAAAGAGAGGAAAGGGAGGTCACCAAAGAGCAGCATTACATCGAGTGAGTGGATGATGAGTGCCCTCACTTACCACAAAGATGATATATAAGAATAAAAATTCATTAGAATACAGTATAATGAAGAAGAAATAAGCAGACAATGAAGAGGAATGTTACAGTGATGAAGAAGGTACTGAAGATTAAAGAAATGATACTTGAGACTAGAGAAATGGGTATGAAGACAATGATGATGAAGGTTACAGTGGCGAAGTGAATACCCTGTGTAGTGCTGAGCTGGGGTTGCGGGGGGGAAGCAGTTGGCTGAAAGTCTGGAAGAGGAGACGGTAACATCCCAGTCTCCGTGTAGTGTCGGTTCAGCTGCAAGGCATCTGAAACAGATATCATCATCATCATCATCTATACTCATCATCATTATACTAGCCCAATCCAAAGATGAAGTAAGGCAGGGTCTAGAATGCAAGAAAAAAGAAAAACATGACAGAGGGGGCATTAATCAGTAGCATACCAATGAAACAGACCACACATTCATTCACTTACCATTCAAGACCAAGGAATCCTGATTCCATTTCAGAGTAAGGTGTGACCATCCACAAAGAAACACATCATGATGACTATCAGACAGAATCA
The DNA here is from genome assembly GCA_018397915.1 of Birgus latro. Lineage (NCBI taxonomy): Eukaryota > Metazoa > Arthropoda > Malacostraca > Decapoda > Coenobitidae > Birgus > Birgus latro. The sequence goes on along the minus strand of JAGKTI010001248.1, from coordinate 22,238 downwards.
ATCCAATGAATGACTATCAAGTTACAAAATGGGTGCCAAACCCTCAACATAAACCCTTCCATACAAAATTCATCCAACCAACTTGATCCTCTGTCAGACCCCTGGCTCCAGCAATCTCCATACCTCACTCTCCTACACATTTGTATACCATATTCCACCTGCCTTAATCTTCCACACCTCCCACCTACAAACCCACTCATATATACTCCTTACACCACCCTCTTTATATCCAACTTGCAGGGGTACCTGGCACTGTCCTGGTAAAAAACTGTGACCATGCATACCAGAACTGCCTGGGACCTTGGAGGGCCATGCCCCTCTAGATGACCTATGGAATCCCATCTTGCCCACTGGACGCATGTTTGTCCTTGGGCTCATTTCCCCCAAGGATTTATTCCCATGAACCTATTCACCACAGGCACCTATTTTCCACCACTCACTCACACATGCTGCCCACTCAACCCATCCACCCACCTCCATTTCAAACCAAGCTACACTAGCTGCCAATAAAAGCTAAAACAGAATTTAAGCTATGCCATAACTTCCAAGGTTCTTATGCTTGGTAAACCAAAGTATCTTGGTGCATTACTGAAACATCTATTGGCATGTCAGGGTGTGATGCTGTACTGCAAAGTGAAGATGATCCTCTGCACTAAGATAAAGTGATGCCACAATTCCTCTAACTGTAAAGATGCTAATGTTTATGGAGTGTCAGTGAATTCCTGTGGAAAAACTGACACTTATCAGCAACAGAGGATCAGATTATTATTATTATTATTATTTTGCTATTGTATCTTCCGACAGGGAAAATAATGTGTTATACTTACAAGGGGATACTCCTTTAGGCAGGGGCTTGTCTTCCCAATTGTCAATCATTTGAGGCAGTTCTGTTCAAGAGAGGGGTTCTATTAGTGAGGACCCAGACCACACAGTGTTGCATACCCAGCCACAGGCCACCAACACACCTCCCTCGTCTACCTACACCACTCAACATCAACAGCTTTACTCTTACTCTACAAAATTATATTCTTGGGCTACTTCACCAATAACAGTGCAATTAGTCTCCTTATTTATTTCTTTACCTTAATTAGATGCTGACTTGTACATCAATGTCTACTCATGCATATGTAACTCAAGACTGATTTAACACTTCTTGCAAGTACTGGATAATGATCAATGTGAATTAATTGCTTCAGTATGTAATTACAGTTCAACTATAAGGAATTACTTCAGGAATTACTTGAAGAGGATTGTAGCTATTTAAAGTGATATACAGTAAACTAGTATTTATTTTGCAGATGTTACACAAGACTGGGGTATTAAAAAATATAAATAAAAAATACATAAATAAATAAATATAGCAATACAAGATATGACTGGGAGGTGATGGTGTCACTGTGCTTGGACATGTCTCACGTTTTAATTTATATCAATCCTGCTCCCCTTCCAGCCGGTCCTGAAAAACAGCACAGAATAAAATGAGCATTCCAGTGTTTCTTTCTTTCTTTCTTTTTTCTTTTTCTTTTGTACTTTTTTTTTTTCTGCATCTCCCCTGGATATGGAAAAGTAACACTCACAGACCAACCAAGCTTCAGACATCACACAAGACGGCAAGACTGACATACTGGGGCTGCCACGCCTCTCACACACACCACAGACAGTCAAAAGCACACGTGAGACAGTGAACAAACTGAACAAGGCAGTGAACAAACGCCCACAGTGCTGTCGTTCCGTCTCACCGATGTGACCTGTTCCAGAAAACAAGAGAACATCATGAGTTGCAGTTTCCTTCCTGTATGTGACAAGTTCATTCATTCCTCTAACATGCTTGCTTGGATGGGCATGCCATTCACAAAGGCAAGAAGTGAAATGTAAACATAATTCATTATATTAAAAGATAAAAATAACCAAAATATGAAAGCCAATGCAGTACTATTATATGATACAGTATATGACAAAACAGCCCTGAGATAATGATTCTTCATTACCAACTGATAATAGTTATATTCATCATTTAGCTGAATAATTTTCACTGTAATAATCTATGGTCTTATCTAATGCTGGGGACAAAAATGGGGATGAAAGTAATGTTGGTGGGGATGAAATAATGAATTCTGATGAGATTTGTTTTCACGCTCACTGACAGCCAAAGAAGTAAAATAGACAGCATACACACGCACACACACATATCCCCACAAGCACACACACAGTATATAGACAAAAAAACTAACAAGGTAAAGAGGAAACACACACAGCAAGAACCCAAACTATGGCAATATAGAGGACAGCCTTGGAATCTAGTCTTAACCACTTCACTACAGGAGGTCATACAAGCTGAAACAATCATCCGTCAGTTACCAGAATAAAATACAACACGTCATCATACCAAAAGAGTTCATGATAGGTTGCTCACAACCCAGGACTGTTCCTACCCCATGATGAGGTGTTCCTGGACACAATCACCTAATGCCAATATAGTAAAATATGATATTTTTATCCCCTCTTTTTCTCCAACCATTTTCTTTTCCCCCTGAGAAATGAATGTATTCACCTCTACTAAAGCTTAATGAAAGAATGAGATGGAACAGTAGCAGTTACAACCCCCGGCTAATCTGAACAAGAACCCAAGTTGCCCTTCTCCTGCAGTCCACCATCCTCCTTATGAAGGATAGAGGTGAAAAACACTTGTGCAGCCATACAGTAATTTCAGTGCCAACACAAGGAGGGTACAAAGAGTGGAGACAGTGCAGGTATTCCATTATGAGCTTTGATAAACAATGTCCCTGTTTTTCTCTCCCTCAAGTGTTTTTCTCTCCCTCAAATGTTTTTCTCTCCCTCAGGTGTGTTTTTCTCCCCCTCAACTGTGTTCTTCTCCTGAGTGTGTTATTCCCTCCCTGGTGTGTTTTTCTCTCTTGTGTTTTCTCTCTCAAGTGTGTTTTTTCCTCTCAAGTGCATTTATCTCTCCCTCAAGAGTGTTTTCCCCTCCCTCATGTGTTTTTCTCTCTCATGTATTTCTCTCTCTCAGTGTGTTTTTCTCTCCCTCAAGGGTGTTTTTCTCTCCCTTGCATATCTTCTCTCCCTCAAATGTGTGAATGCTCGGTACATTGTTTCCTGGAATGCCTCATGTAGGGTTGCCAATTAAGCCATTTTATAGCCAGATCTGGGATATTTACTGGAGTTTCTTTGGGATCTTTACAAACCTTAGGCAATAATCTAACAACTTTTGCTAATTTCCTGGCAATTTCCTAATGATTTTTGTGGTTCACAAAGTCACAGTACCTTCTACAAGCGAGTCTATCAACTTTTTTTTTTTTTTTTACAATCAACTGTTACACAATAATCTGCTTATACTGTGAGCCTCTAAGTTTCACGTCCAATTGGCACCATGAGGTTGGCACAAAACCTGAACTTCGTGAACCGAAAAGCATTAATTCAACTGTAAAAAATCTAACTGCTTCTAGAGCCCCTCCCAGAGTCACTCATTTTCTCACTTTTGAGATATAATTCTCATGAAACAGGATACCAGAATAACTGACAACCATATCTATATGATACAAATTTTAAGAAACATTAAATAAATGGATCACCAGCCTGAAAAATCTTCATCTTATCCCCTAATGAATACTTTTTCTTCCTCACACCACCTCAATATTCACGACATTCTTTTCTTGCCTCCATCTTTTGAACTTCCCGGTATTTCACCATCACCATTATTACCTGGTTCTCCAATGAATGAAGAGGAAGTCATAATACAGTACAGGTAGACCAAACAAGAGCAATAGCTGAACAAGGGGAATGGCAAAATAAGTGACCGCAGCTGCAGTCACTATCAGAGCACCACACAAGCAGTCTCACAGCTGGCAGGAACTGTGAACACAACATGGTGGACAACAGCTGACGATTGCCTTGCCCACCGGCATCCCATATGCTGACACGAAAGGTGAATTTTTGATCACAAGACATGTTCTTGGAAATTTTGGGCTTTTCTGCGAAAGGTAAATTTGCAAACCCAAATCACATGAAACATAAGGGCTCACTGTACATTCTTAATTATTTTGGCACTTATTTTATTACATGATCACTATTTTACCTTTTATGATTGTAATGATCCCCTATGGATCACCTTTTTTTTTTTTTATGTCACTACTGTATCTCCACATGTACGACTGCTATGATCCCAACATTTAATGTACGCTCAGTTAGCATCCAACAGGTTTTTCATGAACATAACCAAATCATATAGTAGGGTTGATGTACATAGCCTTCATTAATTGTCTGAAGTTAGATAGCCTTCATTAACCCTTTCGGTATGAGATGCTTTAACTCAAGTTTTATAAAACAGCCTGGAGATGGTAAGACAAAAACAGAAAATGAGCCCATCGTAGTGAGGGAGTTAAGAGTGAAGGAGGTGGAGAAAAACAAGGCCATCACCAGAGAAAATGCGTGCTGTTTGCTGCGATCCATACAGCTTCTCCAATAGACTGAAATGTATGTGGCAAGAGAAAGAGTATGCAACAGCCACAAGTATAGAAAGATATATACAGGTTGGTCCATACATTATACAGCTCGGTTCTCGTGTGTTGCGGGGGATGGCTCGGCGTTACTATTCTCCACCCTGCATCATTTTTCTACTTCCCATAATCCTTTTGTTCTTTTTTGCGTCTGCTTCTTCATGTCCAATTACTGTATGGATGATCGGTAATTTCATGTCTGCTCCTCACACCAACAGACTCAGCTGTCCCCACAACACACGAGACAGGAGGGTGCAATTTATGGGCCACCCTGTATATATAAACAAAGCACTGGACAGGCAATAAAGGCAGCCACTCTAATAAGGATAAAGGGAATGGTAGACTGGGCAGGCATACTGCAGCTGAGATGCAACTGTATGGAGACTGCTATGTTTGGGTATGAGAGGAGAAATGGAAAGACAAAGAGTGAGTGGGAGGAAGGGAGGAGAAAAGGGAAAGGGTATGGAAGAAAAAGGAGGAAGGAGAGGGAATGGTAAAGGGTCAGGGGAGAAGGGGGAACAGTAAAAACAGAGAAGATGGCGAATGAAAGGGAAGGAGAGAAGATGGAAGGGGAGGAGAAGGGGAGGAGAGGGGGAAGAGAAGGGAAGAGGAAGAGGAGTAGAAGAGGGAGGAGGAGAAGAAAGAGAAATGGAAAAGAGAGGGGAAGAGATGGGAAAGAGAGGGAAAGAGAAGGGAAACAGAAGAAAAAAGGAGGAGGAGAGGAAGGAAGAGGGAAAGTGAGGGGGAAGAGAAAAGGAACAGAGGGAGGGAAGAAGACAGTGTGTGAAAGGAAGAGGTAAAAAGATGTGGATAGATGGAGAAAAAAAAAAAAAAACGGTTTTATGCCTGGTATCCCCGAAGGGCTAAGGCGTTGCCCCTGGGTAGAGGACTTTTGGATTGGAGCGTGTAGCATTTTATGACCAGATGCCCTTCCTGATGTCTACCAATGACCCTTGGGTGGATTCGATCCTCCAACCCTTCGGTCAGAGAGGAGTGCTCTAACCCACTGAGCCACGGCTGCTACAAAGGGAAGAAGTGAATAGATGGGGAGAAAAGGGTAAGAACAGAGAATGAAATAATGAAGAATGGAGGGAAAGACAAAAGGAAAAGCAGATGAAATGGGGAGAAAAGGGAGAGGGAAAAGTAAGAGCTGATGAAATTGGAAGAAAGGGGAGAGGGAGAAGATATACAGTATTATGAATGCACAGGGATGAAGAGAGTGGGAAGGGAAAAGGAGAAATGGCAGGAACAAGGGTCAAATAAAGCCACTGGAATATAATAACATAAATACCAGGATGGGAGAGATGGAGAGTGGCCACTGGAGATTAAAAAGAAGGAAAAAACAAAGATCTCGGTGCTACAGAGGGATGTCTTCTTGTGGCTCTAAGGCCAGGTTATACAAACATCCCTTAACCCCTTCCCTATCCCCTGAAAGGAAAATGATGGAATGCAGGAGAAAGGCAACTTCAGTCTGCAGTCCACTGGGTTTGCATCCAGATAAGCCTGGGGCCACAGCACAACAACAAAGAAACAAAGTTCTCACTAACAACAAAAGAAAGAACCAGGAAAGGGAGAAAATGACTGCGAGAGAGAGAGAGAGAAAAAGAGAAGGGGGGGGGTGACTAATCTGAGAGAAAGACAAAGAGATAGGGGACTGAAGAGCATGGAGAAGGAAAGTAGGCTGTCAGTGCAGTGGTGGCAGCTCAACAATAAATATGGTGATTGTGGAGGTGGCTGTGGTGGTGGTGGTAACAAAGGCAAAGTGATTGTTACAATGATGATGGTTGGGTAAACACTAACAGGGGATCAATAATACTTCTTATGCATTAAAACTTACAAATTAGATCACATTACACTTAATATGTATGATAATGATACTCTTACTGATCTGTGCTAATTGTCTGAAGTCTGAGCTGCCTTTAGAGAGTATTAAGTAGTTTCAGTATCATAATATCACACTTATATTAAGTATGAAAGAAACAAATAATGTGTTTTCTGGACATTAAATATAGGCTGTCCCTCTGCCATAATAAGTGGGTGATAGAAAGGGTGGATGACAAAATATGAATGGGTGAATTATGTTTTCTGAAGCAGTATTTAAAAAAAAAAAAAATGTATTTTGAACACAAAAAAAAGTGCTACATACAAATTCAAGTTTGAGTGTGATATATTGTACTGTTTATTAATCAATGAGGATTAACTTGAAGTTAACTGCATGAGAAAAGTGTCACTAATATGAAAACAGGTGTAAAGGAGGGAAAACATAATCTCAAATGCAGTGGAATGGAAGAATGTTAGCAGGAGGCCAGTTATATAGGGAATGATAAGGTTGGAAGTGAAGTTTTGTGAGTATATCAGTGAAATGTGACTGCTTCAGTTTATGAGTGAAGGAGTGAGTTGTCAGTACAATACCTATATGATATGACAAAACAAATGGCTAAACTAACAAGTGAATGAGTGGGGTGTGAAGGGTGAGGGAGGGTGTGAGGTGTGTGAGGTAGTGAGAGCGGCAAGCTAGCGACACCACCTGCTGGGAAGGTCCCCCCGGCACTTACGCGACCACTGCCGGCGACGCTGCCACCATAAGCCGCCTGCCGCGCCACGCCAATCTCAAGAGTTTGAGCAGGCGACACCTATGTGACTAACAGAGAGGTACCGCATTTTGGGGGGATTTTTGTTTATATGATGATAGTGGGGGGGAGGGGAGGCACAGAATGAGGGACTCTGTATGCAGGGAACCAATGCATTAAGGCAATCCAGGGCTGCCTCTAACTGCTTACTAAATATCATCTAAGAGTTAGTTACCTGAGTACCACAATTAAGGATACAATGCTGAATAAAAATAAATATACAGAATAAAAAATTCCTTACAATGTGTACGAGGTATTGCGTAAGCATCACACAGCACCTTGCACGGGCCTAGACGGCTACTGAAGGCTGAGGCAGGGGTGGTTCCATTGCATTACCTCCCCCCATTCAGAGTCCGACATACATGCCTCCCCGGGGGCTCCCTCAACGCTGCACATACCATGGTGAAAGTAGCGGGCGCAGAGTGGGCGGAGGGTGTGGGGTGCGGGCAGACCGGACCCACGCCGCCGCCCTCCTGCCCGCTAGCAGGGCAAGCACCCTTCTGAGTGTAGTTGAGGAAGCCCATGGTGATCATAGACAAAAGGCAACACATGCTTCATCACTGAAGGGGAACACTGACACTAGCACAGTGTAAAGTTACAATGCAAATCAAAGCCTTTTACTTTAAACAAATATGAACTCTCTATCTTGAGAGACTAGGCAGTGACTGAATGTTGGAGGAGTGAGACAAGGGAGGTACGACAAGTGCATGTGTTGGCCCCATCTGGTGAGGGTGCAGCCTCACTTGGTCTGCATCCACACCAGGCGCAGAGAGAGGGGGTTGTTAGTGACCCCCCTCCCACCTCCCACCTTCCCAGCCCTCCTCAGCCACCTGCCCACACTCGGCCAAGTGGTGCAGCTCTCTCACCTTTGGGGGGGAAGGGCAGACTATGCAACTTTGTCCCCAGTTTCTCTTAGTGATTTGTCAATAACATTTTTGGGTGGAGTATATGAACACACTTCCACACATGAGATCAAGACAAGGATTACAAACAGAAGCAACACTGCAACACTAACACAGTGACAAACTGCAGACAGCAGAGATGAACTGATGACCAAACTGGCGGCAAGGTTGTCATAGGTAAGTTGGCACAATGATGCACTATGAACTAGCAGTCTGCCCTTGCATAGAGGGTGTAGATGGGCTATGGCAACCAAGTGAGCACAGACTGGTAGCCATAACACCACAAACACCTGCTGCCTCAATTATTATTTTTTTTTACATATATATATACAAATATATGGGGTATTTTAGCCTGGCTTTTACTTTATAGATATGCTTCCCAACAAAACAAAAGGTCCAATTTCCCATCAAGTGGGTGTGCCATATGGGCATTCTCATGCCCAGTTTTGGTTGATGCTACAATGGCAAGGCTGAGGAAGGTGGGATGGGGGGAGAATAATACATGTGCTGGTGATTAATGAAGCCGGCCTACCTGCCTGATGCTTATAAAAAGGCAACAACAATGTGAACACAAGATTTGGCTTACAACATGGGCTACTCAAGCGCTCATCACAGCAGAGCCCGGGTACAGGGTCACTCTACATTGGATCAAGCAGATAATCATGGGAAGAGAAGGTGTTTCATTCTGACAAGTTACTTTCTTGAATAATGTTTTTTTTTAAAACTGACTGCATGACATGTTAACTCCAAGTAATGAATTGACTCTTTCAAAGTATTTGCTCTTCAATAAGGTGAATAAAGGTTGTGTACAAAATTTATGACAAGCTACCATGGGATTGGGAAATAGGGACAGCACTGAAAGCAGACTGAAAAGGGAAAGATTAGAGATGGAGGAGAATAAGAGACAGACAGACAGACAGAGAAGACGAGACAAATGTTGAAGAGTGGGGAGAAGGGAAGGACAGATGAAGAGCTTGCTTTGTTGTGTTTGCAAATAAATTCAAATAACTCAAGTGACTCAAGTAGCATCCAGCGTGAGGACAGTAACAAACAAATTAACAAAACCGGATCCTCTCCCTTCCCTTGAATGGGCCAGCACAGATGATGTCAAGCAAGGGGGGAGTAAGGGTGTGGGGGAGGCGAGGGCTGTGGACAAGCGCCCTCTCTACTCACCCCTCTTGGCGGGTGGGGGTGTGGGCCGGTAGGTGAGGCTGTGAGGCTCAGAGGTGCGGCCACCAGAGCACACCATCACATCCACCGCCACCTCCTCTGTGATGCTCTGGTTGCAGTACTTTGGCACCTTCACCACCAGATGGATCTGGTGACACACAAGTACCAATTAACACCTTCATCAACACAGGTGTCCCTAAGATAAAAGGAACTGTATTAACACCTTCATGAGCAAAGGTCTTCCCTGTGCTAAATGCAACAGTCTGCTAGACAATATGAACAACTCCATTACCAAAAGCTTTCCTCATGCTAAATGAAACAGGCAGTCACAAAAGTACTCATCATCATCATCATCTGGACCTCCTTTCCCACCTTAGGGCAGGGTGAGGAGCAGCAATGTCCAGACAGACCAAATTTGCCCAATCCAATGGGCCACGCTTCCATTCACTCATCATTCAAGCCCCCAGAATCTTGGCTCTATCAGATTCGTCAAAAACATTCACAACGTTTTGTAGCTTCACATAAGCGCATCCAATAGAGTCAATCTGGACGCTGCCACGTTAACCCGCCGAGTCCCACCGACGTACGATGCACGTCACTGCTTTTTTCTGCAGACAGACCCACTGACGTGCATTGTACGTCAGTCAGTTGCAAGGTCTGTCGTTCGCACATTTTTCAAGTTTCGCAGGTGATTTTTGGTAGGCATATGTGCGAGACCTTCCTCTGCCTGCTGTCAAGCGCGGATACTGCCTAGCTCCACCTGACCCCCCCTCCCCCCCACACTTGGCAATTCACCTGTTAGCAGTAACCTGGCCAGTAAGAATATGTTGCCCCACAGTCTCTCCAATGACGAAATTCACAGTGAAAGTGATTCCTGAGGTGGACAAAAAAGCTAGAGGGAGAAACAAACAGAAGTGATGAGGTGGTAATGTCGGAAAGGAAGGTGACATATGCTGTTTTGGGTGAGTGAACAATGCTTTTATTGCCTATATTATTGTGTGAAAACCAATATAGACTTGTACTACACATAAATTCGTACCAAATAAATAAATAAATAAGTAATTTAAAGTGGCTTGAATTAGTTAACCCTTCCATAGTTCGTTTTCTTTAGCCAGGTACCCTGAGAAATAAGGAATACGTAAGGCTCACTGACACCTGTGCCAACATTTATAAGCTCAGGAGAGTGATTTCTCTATGAATTTTCAATGTTTCTCACCAAAAGTGGAGGTTTGAGCAAAAAAAAAGTTGAAAATCGGTCAGGTTCTGAGGGTGTGTTGGGTAAAAAATCAGTTGGGACTGGAAGGGTTAAAAAGGGGTGCCAAAATCCCTGATAATGCAATTCTTCTCACAACATTCATCCAGCCAGCTCGATCTCTTGTCAGTTCCCTAGCCTCACTGACTTCCAAACCTCTCTTCCTCATACACTCATCCACCATATCTCTCCACCTTCTCCTTGGCCTACCTCGCCTGCTCCCTCCTTCAAATTCGCTCAGATATACCTTTTTCACCACTCAGTTGTTATCCATTCTCTCCACATGACCATACCATCGCAGTACACTCTCTTCGATTCTTGTGTCCACTGACTTCCTCACTCCACATTTTTCATGAATCACATTATTTCGTATCCAATCCACCCTCTGTACTCCACATACATCTCTCAGCAGTCCCATCTCCACTGCTCTTACTCTTGACTTTTCATTTTCATGCCACACCATAGTCTCACATCCATATGTTAAAGTTGGCACTAACACTCCTTCATGTAAGCCTCGTGCAGCTGCAACACTCAAGCCTATGTTTCCTATCAAGGCCTTCATTGCACCAGCTACTTTTCTTCCTTGTGTCACTCTACTTTCAACTTCTTTTGCACAATTTCCTCTCTTTTCTATCACTGTACCCAGGTATTTGAACTCTCTCACCTATTCCAGTCTCTCTCCATTCACTGTGACATCACACTGGGAGTCACCTTCTCTCTCAATAACCATCACTTTCCTCTTTTCTACATTTACTCTCAGGGCACGACGCTCACAGACATCAGCAAAACTCTGCACTAGTCTACCAAGTTCTTGACCGGTATTTGCAAATAGTACTGCATCATCGGCATACAACAGATTTGAGATATTCCATCCATCACCATTCATTACCACTGCCATCCCCCTCTCCAATACTCGTGTTTTTACTTCTCTCATCACCCCATCCATATATACTGTATACTGAACAACCATGGGGACATCACACAACCTTGCTGCACACCCACACCAATCTTGAACCATTCACTTAGATGCCCATTAACCCTTACACATGCTTCACTACCATCATAAACAAAAGTGTTCCCTATGCTAAATGAAACTGTCTGCCACACTGGCAATTAACATTTCATAAACAAAGAACTCCCTATCTTAAACTGAAGAGTCTGCAACACAAGTAGTAATTAGCACTTCTAAAATATAGGCTGTCCTAATGCTAAATATAAACATCAAAAACAGCAAAAACAAAATTTACAAATGCTGTCATTAAGCAGGTTAATCAAGACCTGATTTCTGAAAAACAGTACACTGTACTTTTTTTTTTTTTTTTTTTTAATGGAAGGATGAAGGAACCAAAGGCCAGGAGCCCACAAACTGTTCCTTCCAAGAAAAAAACAAATACAATACAACTGAGAGCCAAATTCAACCTTCAGTACATTTACAGTGTTGTAAATGATTCTCAGTGCACATTTAAATATCTAATTTTTACAGATTACACCTCACTTTACCCATTTACATATTACTACACTTTAAGTATTCATTAATAGTCATATACAACATTAGTGACAGTAAAATAGTTACAAAGAATATAATTCCTTAAATGTATCAGAACAATGAAATTTGACTTACTAGCTGCTGAGCGCTCTGTAAAAGGTAGTTTATTAAAGGACATTGATTAAGAGTTAAATTATAATTCTTGTATGGTATCATTACAACTACGGTCTGGAGCAATGCAATGCAAAATATAACTGTTCAGATGCAACTAAAAAAATCCACTCTCTCCACATGACCCAACATCTCAGAGTGTATCTCTTAATGCTTTCTAGTACATCCACACAAACACCTACATCATTTGCTTAAAAAAAAAGACTTGGAACAAGGTCATACTGTGTGGCCTCAGGGATAAGGGACTGAATAAGAAGGCTGCAGGAGATTCAGCAATATGGAGAGCCACCATTATCTAAGTTAACCACGGGTAGCTGACATTAGGTAACTTAGGCTGACATAAGCAAGAATGTTGGAGCCTTTATAAATGATGTTAAATGAAAGTCACTGCTCATTAAAGGAAAACGGTACAGTTAACTCACAGGCTGCAGGGTGTCTTTGTCAGGTAGAACCTTCTCCTCCCAGATGGGCTGAGTCTTGGTGTCAATACGATGCTGAAACACCACCAATGCGTCCTTCAGGAAGTTCTTGCCCAAGATGAACAGCTCCTTACCACCCTCAACACTGCAATGGCTCAATGACTTGCGGCAAATTTCAGGTACGCCGGGTGGCTGTGCTGTGCGAACCAAGAGGCAAATGGTGGTCATACCTACTACAATGAGTTTACTCTAACCTGACACTCCAAACCTTTTTTAACTCCACTGATAGCCATGTATGGTCAGACTGGAGGATTAATTTATAAACTGTACTCACTGCATGCAATGGGCTGTGAGACCACCTGCAGTGTCTCAACGGCACCTGAGGCAAGAGTGACGAAGGTGCGGAACACAAGGCGACACTTGGTGCTCTTCTTGCGACCCCTTGACACTGCCGCCTTGAACCGGTGCTCCACATCCACATTGCGCTCCTTCAGAATGCCCACACAGTCACAGCTGTCAACAGCAACACATCATCACTACCACCACCACCACCATCATTATTATCCTGACCTACTGCCACCATTATCACAAAGATCATGATCATCATCACAACCACCACCACCATCATCCTGAACTCCTTTTCCCACCTAATGATGGGGTGAGGTAGGATCTAGAAAACAGGGAAAGAATAAATACCATACTGACATTAAATTAACTACAGTTTACTGTAATTTTAGAGTACAGGGCTGGACAAACTGTACTACTGTTTATACAACATGAGTGCTGTACTAATAACACCATCTCTGCCATGTAAACTTACTGTATTGCATCTCACCTCATGGTCATATCAGAGTCCGGGTCCAGAACGGTTTCTATGACGGCAGTGCCTTCTACCCGCCTCTCCCGGCACGGGGTGGAATTCTTGCCTGTGACACGACACACCTGGTAGAACATGTGTGGGCCACATCTGCCTGTGTCACTGCCAACAAATACCTGCAGTGTTGTCCTCTTGTTGTATCCCAACAGCTGTAAAGTACAAACCAAGATAGATCAGCTGTGGAGAAACAAAGGTTGTAATGTCACAAATTACAACTATGTTCTAACTTGGCATAAAACTGTCTTATCTCCAACTTCAATGCTAAACTGAAACAACAGATTAACAACAAAATATGATGCAATTCACAAAGAGGTATTATGGAAAAGATGTAAAACTGTAATATCCTTTGTGTCACTGAACTATATGAAAGAAGCTGCAAAAGGATGAAAAACTGGGCCAAATTAAAGTGCAATGTTCTAAGATGCTTTGGTATATTATTTCACTTTTGTTACCAATGTATAATATAAAGCACTGGAAAAAAAAAGAAGCATATTAACTGAATGAATGGTAGTATTATAAAGCAGCAATAAGGTAAAAATACACTGAGAAATACACTGAGGTGGTTTGGACATGTGGAGAGAATGGAGAATGAAAGACTGACTATAAGGGTGTATGTGGGTGAAGTGGAGGGAGGGAGGGGGAAGAGGAGACCGAGGATGAGGTGGAGGGATGGAGTTGAGAGGTATATAAAGGAGGGGGAAGTGAGTTGGGGGGAGGGCAGCCAAATGGTGGGTGACAGAGCGACATAGAGGCGCTTTGTCTACGGCCACCCTTTGTGGGATTAGGGCGTTGGGCTATAGATAGATAGAATATGAGTATCCATTCATCCATCCATCATCCAATCCTACGTTGTCCCATGAGGAGCGTAGGGGCCCAGGGCAAGGCAAGTTGGTCCTGACAGTAAAAGAGTATACGAGGTGACATGAAAGCTGACCTTGACTGTGGGATGGCAGGCACCTGTCCGATCTTTGACTGCTCCACGTGATCCCTCAGTCTGGTAGCGAGCACGATGCTGTTCCTCAGGCTGCCTCTCCAATCGCAACTCCACCATGCCATCTGACGACCGTGCTGACAGCTGGGCACTGAGAGGTGGAGGGTTGGGGGGCACACCAGGTCTACCCCCTGCTTTGCCCCCACGTCCACAAGCCTTCCCTCCACCGTTCTCCACACACAACAAAGGGTTGCTACCATTGTTGCAGCCCCTGTATACAATCATATTCAATCACACTTTTGTATAATCTAGACTTCTGGAATTTCCTACTTTCCAGTCCATAAAAAACATTTACAGTATCATGGTCAATCCCTACAGGGTAAAACATGGTAATTTCGCCACGACGCCAACAATTCCAGATCAAAGGCCCATAGCTCCAAAGCTACTGCGTGGATTCGACTTCTCTTGGGCTTTGGTTTTAGAGGAATGCCGACATAACAAGGTCATACGAAGTTTTGATCTACTGTGCAAAAAATATGGCATTGGAGAAATGAAATTTTTTACCCAAAATTTTCCGCATTTATTCATTCATTCATTCATTCATCACTCAATCCTACATTGCCCCACGAGGGGTGTAGGAGCCCGGGGCTAGGAAAGTTGGTCCTAATTTTTAAGATGAGTGACCGGCCTCACTCATCACTGAGTTGCATTATGTGAGCAATAAACCCCAACCACCCACTGGATGTAAACCTTCACCAGCTCAATCCGACTGAAATGCTGTAATTACCCACTAAAATACGAGGTGCCATAATTTGGTTATATGGTTACCACCCAGCATAGTAAATTATTTCCTGGTGTACAGGAAACCATCTGGCTTGTCACTCAGTGTAGAGTCACCCACAGGCAGATGGAAGAGGTAAGAATGAAGGAAGGAATGACAGAAGAGGGAGCGTAAAGTCACCCGTTGGCAAGAGGGACAGGGAAAGAATGAAGGAAAGACAGAAGATGATGGAAGGAAAAAAGGATGGAGGAGAGGAAAGGGCAGACACCCGACTGCAGCACTACATTGAGTGAGTGGATGGCGAGTGCCCCCACCTACCAACTGCATCAATAAAAACTGGAAAAAAACATTTTCTATTTACCTGTTATTTACCTTTTTTTTTTTTTTTTTCAAAAATCTGTGGCAAGGGCCAAAATTTATTTCTTTACAAAAACAATTAAAGATATCCTTAGGAAAAGGGTTGAATGTATTGATACAGCAATAAAAATGTCAATATTCCATATACAGTATGGTGGATTGTATTTAGCAGAAACCCCCATTCACGGCGAAATTACCCCGTTTTACCCTATAGGGATTCCATATGAAGAAGCCTGATATCTTTTGGTTTGATTTGATTTTATACGATTTTACCTCCCGATATCATCTTCATCATCACCATCTGATCCTGTGTTACCCCATGAGAAGTGTAGGAGTACAGAGCTAGGCAAATCAGTCCTGACATTTAAGGTGAGAATGACCAGCCTCATTCATCCTTTAGTGGCATTATGTGAGCAATAAATCCCAACCATCCCTTGGATATAAACCTGCACAGGCTCAATCTGGCTAGAGCGCCTTAATTACCCACTAAACCACCAGGCACCGTAGTTTGGTTACATGGTTACCACCCAGTGTAGTAAATGGTTTCCTAGTGTACAGCAAATCATCTGGTTTGTCACTCAGTGTAAGAGTCACCTGCAGACAAAAGAGGAAAGAAAGAAGAAAAGAATGACAGGAGAGGAAGGAAGGAAGGAACAGAGGAAAGGACAGTCACAATTTTATTTAACTTAGGACAGTACTTGAACTGATGAGGTTAGCTTTATTAAAGCCCTTTCAGTTTGTGAGGCCTTGTTTAAGCTGAATGAAACTGTCCAGCAGCAGCAAAAGTAAACTAAAAAAGGAAGTCACCAGATCCAAAGGGTTACCAGCTGCTGCATCATGGGGAAAAATATATAAATAACCTCTGATGCCTAAGTTCAAAAAGTTTACAGGCACAGTCAAAAGCAAATGTAAAACACAACATATTCAGTTTTATTACTTCAAGCTGCATTAACTTCTTGCAGACAACACTTTTTTTTCATCATGTGTATCAATCAGTTTTTACCTTAGGAGTGAAAAGACTTAACAAAGGAAAGAGGGGAGAGAGGGAAATACTTATCATTTGCCAAAGATATGATTCTGGTACAGATGACTCACTTGAAAGTGTGTAGGGATGAGAGTAGGGAGACATCTCTGAAGGACACGAGGGGTGGCACAGATGATGGCAGGGGTGACACCGATGACGTGGGCAGCTCCTGGGCCTCCTCACCCCCGAGCTCAACCAGGCCAGGCACAGGCTTGGCCTTTGGGGCTGCCCGCGACTTCTCCACAACAGGCTGAGGAGCCAACACTTGCATCACCATCATCACGTACATAATCATTCCACACTATACAGTAGTTTGTTAACCTTAACTTAGCGGCTTAGCCACTAATGAGTATGCTACCATCATCATCATAACCATTTCACACTACAGTTCCTTCATCTTAAATGGTCCAGATTCTTCTTTAGGGTAAGGTACAGCTCCATGCCTGATGTAGATGGAACATTCACATCATCATCATCATAACATTTTCACACTACAGTTGTTTCACTTGAACTTGGTCAATATTTCATTCTTCTGCAAACCAATTTAAAATCCTGTGTAAACAGTTCCCCCAAATTTTGTTATGTATTGCTGCTGTAAATGATCGCCACACAAGATCAGGGTGTTGGGGGGGGGGGGTATATGTGGTGACTGATAGAAGCAGGTGGTGGAGAAGCCTGATTATACAAACATTCCTCATTTCCCTCCCTAACCCCCAAACGAAAGATGGTGGACTACAAGAATATGGCAACTTTAGCCTGCAGTCCACTAGGTTTACATACACCTGAGCCTGGGGCCACAATAACCACACAAAATCAAGTAGATAGTTTTGTCACAGTTCATCACAAACAGCAATACAAAATCAGGCAGATACATTCAGCCACTTATGGTCCATCACAAAACAACCACCACCACACACTGAATCCATAAACACAAGCTGAAATAACAGTCTTTCTTGTGATTCCCATAAAGTGTTTATCGCTAATATTTCCTCAGAAATGCAAAGAACACAGCAATTCTTATATCCTCCAAACACCAATACTTTCCATTTATTTTCCATTCAAAGCATTAGGAGAAATCCTCTGATGTGGTTTGGGAATGAGAGGCTGACTAGAAGTGTATGTGAGGAAGGTGGAGGGGGGAAGGGGGAGGGTAAGATCAATGATGAGATGGAGGGATGGAGTGGAAAGATATATAAAAGAGGAGGTTTGAGATGAAGGGAGGGTAGCCAAATGGCAGAGGGCACGGTGGCATAAAAGTAATTTGTTTATGACCACTGCTTATAAGATTAAGGAGTCAGTCTACAGTTAAACAGATACATTTTCCAGTTTCCCAAGGTTTTTCTTCATTTTTATAAAAACATGTATATACTGTAGAGTTTACCAAGTACAAAAAGTACAGAAACTTCAATAAATAAAACTTATGACAAGAACAAAGACAATGAAGTGACTTGAACATATGTACT
Source organism: Birgus latro (assembly GCA_018397915.1). NCBI lineage: Eukaryota > Metazoa > Arthropoda > Malacostraca > Decapoda > Coenobitidae > Birgus > Birgus latro. Next base: position 4,264 of record JAGKTI010001248.1, on the reverse strand, counting down.
TAAAGAATAATACATAAAAAAGATAAATATGATAATGCTGACCCTTACAAGCAGGGAACTCTTTCATTCAAAACGTACAATATGTGTACATCATTTACCTGCAAGCAGACCAGACAGTTGATCTGACTAACAACCAAGGAGACTCACTCCTCCCACTGGCTCAGCAAATTTCATGCAAGCACAACTTTGTATTTATACTGAGGGTGTGGCCCACTTCCATCACATGATAACTAACTATAGGACCCCCTCAGTCATAACCCACTGAGTGACCATTTGAAACACACAAATTATATCAATATCCTTGCATGAAAATGAATGAATGCAAATATCATGAAAAAATTGTAAAATGCTAAGTGCAAAATAAGGTAGCAAATCATTCAGAGAAAATAATATCTAATAAAAGAGTTGTGAAAAAAGTTGTGGAAAAAAAAAAAGTGAAATAAGCTCCAGTATGCACAACTGCCCCACAGAGAATTTTGCATGCATGAAAATTTTACAGAATGGGTGAGGCAAGGCCAAACCCTATTGTTACTGTTGTTCTGGTTCCAGGTTCAACTGGACATAAACCCAGTAGACTGCAGACTGAGGCTGCCCTTCTGCAATCCATCACCCTCCTTTCACTGGACAGAAAGCAAGCTAAAGGACATTTGTATAACTGGGCAGTGAACCCAGCCAGGTATATCAGTGCCACCACAGGAAGGTGTCCCTCTTCAACACCAGTGACCAATCAAAACTGAGGTCTGGCTCCCAGGTGGATGGCACTGCTATTCCATCCAGGGTGCACAGTGCCACCATGTGTGGGTTTCTCATCACTGCCAATGATGTATTGTAACTCAGAACTGTTTCTGCATGGACAAAGAAGTGAGAATGCAAAATCTTCCCATCATTCTTGTCCCACCTGCAGAAAGCAAATCCTGAAGTTCTTTCACCATCATTTGGGCCAGATCTTTGTCTTTTTGCAGTTTATTTGACACAACTCCACAGTGGAAAAAGAAAATGCTATGGCTCTACATCCTCTCTCTAACACCTCTTGGTGACTAGCATCACATTCCAGTGTTAATGTATTATTACAACTCAGTGAACAAAATTCTGAGATGGCAATTTTAGAAAAAGTTAAAGTAAAAAGAGTACAGTTACAATAGTAGATAGATTGTAAGACTGCTGAAAGCAAGATCACACCATCCTTACAGCCAAACCACCATCTAAACCTTATTCACTTTAACTAGGTGTAAAAGTGTCATCTCTCCATCTTGAATGCTGGGCTACATGAGATTAACACTAGAATATGGTGCAAGTCACAAAGAGGCATCATGATGTGGAGCCACAGCATTATCTTATTCTGACACTGAACTACATGAAAGAAACTGCAAAAAGGAAGGATATCTGGGCCAAATTAAGATAAAAGGACTATAATATTAGCCCACTGACTCCAATAATGTATCTCTTATTCTGTTCTTGCCACTTTCAGCTGTTTTTATTCAGCTTAGAGAGAGAATTTCTGAACTGGAGCAGACTAATATAGCCTTCAATACCAGAGCTTTGTCCTAAGTTAAATAAAATCATCTAGTAGCAACAAGAGTACAATAAAAATTATATATCACATGATATATGGGAGTTAAAGGCAATATATATGTGGGAAAATATCTGTTATGTCCATGGCGAAGTGGAGTTTGTCAGGACACGAGGAAAGGATGCATGGCCTGGGTGACAAACGGAACTGGTCTTGGGGCTGGGACCATGACTGAAAGGGAGGCTGTAGGAACTGGCCAGGGAAGGGCAGGGTATGGGGGAAGATGGGGAGGGCAGGGCAGAGCAGAACAGAGTAGGGCAGGGCATGGAGTTAAGTAGGGCATGAAGGGTTGGGCTGGGGTGGCCTGGGCAGGGAAGGGAATGGCATGAGGTAGGACAGGCCAGGGAATGGGGTGAGGTGGGGCAGGGTTAGGTAGGACAGGGCAAGGCATGGGGTGAGGCGAGGCAGGGTTAGTAGGTAGGGCAGGTCAGGGCATGGGTTGAGGTGGGGCAGGGCAAGCCACTGGGTGAGGTGGAGCAGGGTCAGGTATGGCTGGGCAGGGCACTGGGTGAGGTGGAGCAGGGTCAGGTATGGCTGGGCAGGGCACTGGGCGAGGTGAGGTAGCAGCAAGGGCAGGAATGCGTACCTTGGGGTGTCCCGAGGGTTCAGTGAGACGGGCAGAGGGGGAGATGGGGCTGGCTGGTGACAGCTCAGCAGTGGAGGTGCCAGGGGTATCCTGGTCCTCATGACCTGTGCCGGGGGTCGGCGAGGCAGGTTTGGGGCTCTCAGGCTGACCAATGCCAGGACCTGGGGACTGAGGGGAGCTGCCCCCACCAGTGGGGGATGTGGAGGGTTGCAGGCTGCTGCCTACACCACTTCCACCTTGCAACAAACTGACTAGCAACAGTTTCTGCAACACAACCCACAAACACCAGTGGTCAGATACAGTATAAGCAGGGCCAGGATGTTCCTTTGTCTCATCCATACTCACATGCATCCACCTCCATCATGTCTGTTCACTAACAGTGTTGAATGCTTGTGCTATAAGCCTTCTTGCTAAACATGTACAGTAACCCACACTCGACACTTTACAACCTCGAACTGCAAGTGTGCAAATCTGTACTTTCATTTCTAAACTGGAAAACACAACAGTGGAATCCCACGCTTCTGGTTTGGGCACCTTTGACAGAAAATAATTTAAAGAAATTTCCATATGATTACAAATCAATGGGTATACCATTTCACACAGCAAAATACAACTGAAAAAATATTATAGCATGCAGTGTTTTGAGCTAGTTTCAGTTAAGGTAATATTCACATTTCCAGAATTTAACTGGAGAATCTTAAATTAGCAAACACTCTTTAGTGACAAGTTAATGTACAGGTAACGGATATGGTAAAGCGGTAAAGCAAAAATTTAAAAATGGTTTGCATTGTCATTTCCTTGAATTTACACTATTCAAACTTCTGTACATGTACTGTGAAGTACCCCTGCTATTATTGCTGAATACCAAATAGAGGATGGAATGGCACTCTAGAACAAAGCATACAAACCACCCAATATATCATTCACACAGCCCAATTCTTATATTTTGTGCAGAATGATTAGTAGAAGCAAATGCTGAAAAGAAGAGAAAGGAAAAGAGAGAATTTCTACAATCCAGAACAAAGCACACAAACCACCCAATATATCATTCACAGAGCCCAATTCTTATATCTTGTGCAGAATGATTAGTAGAAGCAAAATATTACTGCTGAAAAGAAGAGAAAGGAAGAGAGAGAATTTCTACAATCCAGAGCAAAGCATACAAACCATCCAATATATCATTCACACAGCTCAATTCTTATATATTGTGCAGAATGATTAGTAGAAGCAAAATATTAATGCTGAAAAGAAGAGAAAAGAAGAGAAAGAATTTCTAATAATTTTCTACTATTATTTTTTGTGCAGAATGTCAATGCTCAAAAGAAGATACAAAGAGCAAGAGAATTTCTACATTACCTTTCTACTGCATACTACAGTTTAACATCACCTACACGACCACATCCAATCCCACTTTCTGCAAAATGCTACCTTGTCTTGCAACTTAGTTTTTGCATTCTTTACCCTCTTTCTTAACCCATTTTGACCTGCAACTTAGTTTTTGCTTTCTTTATTCACTTCTTAACTCATTTACTCCAGCCACATATATTCCATCTGAATCTTGCTATACTTGAAGAATTTTACTCAGTTCTGGAGAAATATTTTGAGCTGGAAATATTATAGTCCTGTCATCTTAACTTGGCCTAAATTTTTGTCCTGCAACTTATTTCATGTAGCTTCGTGTCTGAAAAAGACAACACTATGTCTCTACATCCTTTTCATAACACTTTTTCAAGAGCTGGATCTCATTCTAGTGTCACTCTATTTTAGTATCTAAGAATTCAAGATGAAGAGATGGAAATTTTAGGCCAAATTAGAGTAAACGGAGTATATATACAACCTTCAGTAATCTCCTTGCTGGAAGAGATCCTTCCAAAGCTGAATAAAGTTGTGTAAAATTAGCAAGAATAAGATATTATATCACCATGGAAGAGCTTAATTCCCCTCAGCTGAAGAATGAATCAGAGGTGTGGAAGTGTTGTGGAAAAAGGCACATTCACAGTATGAGAGTGTAGATGTTATATTATGCAGAAGTACCATATAATGAGAGCTGACCCCCTGATTTTAGTGTGTGTGTGTGTGTGTGTGTGTGTGTGTGTGTGTGTGTGTGT
>JAGKTI010001247.1:73348-91863 GCA_018397915.1 Birgus latro | reverse complement strand
GGTGTGGTGTGGTGTGGTGTGGTAGTGTGTGTGTGTGTGTGTGTGTGTGTGTGTGTGTGTGTGTGTGTGTGTGTGTGTGTGTGTGTGTGTGTGTGTGTGTGTGTGTGTGTGCACAATACAATGCACATGTGTGTGTGTATCAGTGTGTACAGTATATGTATACAAAAGAACAGTTTCATTGGGCATGAGGAGTCATAAAACAAAACCAATGAATAATATATACAGAAAAACCTCACTAGAACGGACTAATTGGGGCCAAAGTCATTCCGAAAAACGCGATATTCCGAAAAAACGACATGGGGATTTCCCTCTGCTAAGATATTTTCATACATGAAAAGAGTCATGGCCACAATCCTACTTCATTCCACCATTTCCATCTACATCGGAGCATTAACTCATTGCCTCTTAACTTTTCTCAGAGGCCACTATAAATAATTTACTGCATAAAACAGTGCAGTTTTGTAAGGTTTATACTCGATAAAGGCCATTGTAATACAGGAAGATATTTTTCATACATGAAGTGTCATAGCCACCATCTTGCATCACCCTACCAGTTATTTCCATCCCTTTTACTCCTTAACTTTTCAAAAATTCCACTAAAAATAATTCGTTGCATTACACAGTATAGTTTTAGCAAGGGTTAGACTCGATAATGGCCATATATAACACACAAAATAAGATGTTTTCACTTATTAAAAGCATCGTGTCCACCATCCTGCTTCATCTGCACCAGTCCATTTTGACTTGTGGTAATATCTCATTTGCCTCTTATTTTTTTCTCAAATTCAACTATAAATAATTTATTGCATGACACAGTAAAATTTAAGCAAGGCTTGGACACAATAAAACTCATAATAAAAAAATAAAAAACAATTTTCTTACATTACCATTCACACTCCCTTGGCTATCTCTGCACCCCCCACCTTGCCTGGTGTTATCATCTTTCAGCACCTGACGAAGGATTCTTCAGAGCAAATCCGTCAAAATCATTTCCCATTATCTTCAGGGTCATCATCAAGGAACAGTGAATCACTGTCCCAATTGTTTTCACTTAAGAGCTGAATTGTGGATGGGAATTGGAGGTGTAGCCCGTACCGTGAGTGTGTGGTGTACTTAATTTTAAGCATTTTTCAAGTACACTTTATACGCCTTAATTTTTACAATCTTACAAACAAATATGATCACTCTGTATATTTCACTTATCACTCGTCACCGTCGAGCAGTATACTGTATCAGGTACTTAGGGAAAATGGCGTTGGGGGGAATTGATGTGGAGGAAAAATAGTGATGTCGCCAGCTCACCACGAACCGACGCACGAACACACACACAGCTCGCTGTGTGATTAAAGCTTGATGTCTTAATATTAATGCAGACCCCTTTTCAAATTTTTGAGCATTTAGAAAGAAAATTATGGGTATAACTTAATTATAAACACTTCAAATACTGTACTGTATGTACCGTGTGTGTGCTGTGTGGTGTACTTAATTTTAAGAATCTTTCAAATACTCTACAGTGGGGCCCCTTGGATAGCGACCTTATTAGTCCACCAAAATGGCCGCTATCCATGAAATCGCTACCCGAGGGGCAAACTTCTTACCAAAAAAAATTAATACAGTCCTGGGCTCCTTCAGCTATACCCCTAATTTCCTCCATTACCCATTAGTATCACGTCATATTTCTTCAGTACTGTAATAAGATAAACGTATACTACATATTCAAAAAATTTATCTTTTTCTTTTCCTCCATGCAGTCTTGTTTCTTTGGCTTGCCACGCATGTATTGTCTGGCCTTTTCGGTCACTTTTACATTACCATCACTTCCTGTTTTTTGCCTGGGCCACCACCACCTCTTGGGCCAGCCCTCGAAGTTGAAGCCATGATATTAGAACACTCAGTCGCCAGACAATAAATGGAAGGTCACAAAAAACTTTAACAATGGCGAGAGACTGTGACAAGTCAAATGAATCCGCGGCGCGTGGATAAACAAACAATCTTCTTCTTCTTGGGGTAACTGCGGGGAGGTTCACCTTCCACCCTTCAGTATCGCCTAGATACCGGCATTCCCCCAAGAGAAAAGTAAAGGTAAAGGAAAAATTTAAAACTGTAAAATTTGGTAGGAGAGAGATAGTTGGAGATAAGTTATAAGAAAAGCTTAAGATACGTACTTTCACTCCACATGGGTCAATGAACTGAATGACTGTAGTTGGTTAGTTTAAAGATTTCCTTCACCAGTAGTGAAGGCCGGGCCATACATTAGCCTGGTCAGTGGGATGTTGACTGATTAAAATAACAGTAAGAGCCTGGGGAATGCCCAGCACACACGCCCTGTCTTCTGCTGGCTTTGTGGTGTGTGAATGACGATAGACTTGCAATCACTATCAGTGTTACCAGCTTGCTACTTGTTAAATGCCTAGCGGATTTTCGCTAACCGTGCAGCATTAATCACTATGAGATAGTTTCATTCCTGTCGCTATCCATGGATTCGCTACCCAAAAAAACGCTACCTGAGAGGCTCCACTGTACTGTACACTTTATACACCTTAATTTTTACAATCTTACAAACAAATATGATCACTCTGTCCGTATATTTCACTTATCATTTGTCACCGCCGAGCAGTATATTAGGGACCTAGGGAAAATGACGTTGGGGGGAAATGATGTGGAGGAAAAATAGTGACGCCGCCAGCTCACCACGAACTGGGAAAATGACATTGGGGGGAAATGATGTGGAGGAAAAATAGTGACGCTGCCAGCCCACCATGAACTGAAGCAGGAACACACACACCGCTCGCCGTGTTTAATGATTAAAGCTTGATGTCTTAATATTAATGCAGACCCCTTTTCTAATTTTTTAGCATTTAGAAAGAACATTATGGGTATATTTTAATTATAAACACTTCAAATACTGTACTGTATGTACACTAAGAACAATAGCTATGCTGCCAGCCCACCGCCAACCAACGGATGAACACACAAACCGCGCCGACAATATGGCCACCCTGCCGTGAGGTTAGGCAGTCCGGACCGCTTCTAGCTTTTTTGGAGTTTTTCTGATATATAAGAAATAATTCCGATTGGCTTCCTGACTCCGAAAAAAGCGACTTCCGGTGCATTGAAGTCCATTGTATTGAGGTCATACTGTAGATAATGAGTGCATGAAAATAACCATTTCATTTGGTGTGAGGGCTCATAAAGCAAAACCAGTGAATAATACATAGATAATAAATTACTTTTAATTAATCTATGCAGCATGTGTTAGGAGTGTGATGCTGTATGGTAGTGAGACCTGGGCAGTAAAGGAAGAGGATATTCGCAGGTTTAAACGTACAGAAATGACAATGATTAGGTGGATGTGCAGTGCGTCCCTGCGTGCAAGGCCTGGGGGGGCTGGGTTTACGATAGAAGAGTTGAGAGGTAGGATGGGACTGGAGTGTATTGGTGTTGTGATGAGGAGAGGTAGGCTGAGGTGGTTTGGACATGTGGAGAGGATGGGGGATGATAATTGGGTGCAGAGGGTGAGAAGTGTTAATATTGGGGGAGGGGTAGACCGAGAAAGACATAGGACGAGGTCATTAAATGTGACTTAAGGGTTAAGGGACTGAATAGGGAGGCTGCCAGAGATCGAGCAGCGTGGAGAGCCGCCATTAGGTGACCAAGGCCGACACATGCAAGCATGTTGGAGCCTTCAAAAATGAAAAGGAAAACGAAACTGTATCGTACATCTGGAAGCTGTGTTGCTGACCATTTGCATAGGATATGGTTCCCGATATTCCACCCATCCTCGCGTGTTTTCTGATTGTTTAGTGTCCTCCATGAGAAGAAATCATTAATTTTAGAGAAAAGGCCTATTTCAACTTTTTTTTTTTTTTTTTTTTTTTTGCTTAGAATCACAGTTTGTTGTGTTCCAAGTGATTTAATAAGAAAACGTTTTTTAAATCATGCATTACTTAAAACTAGAGTTTATTGGTATAAATTAGCTAGGGCATATCAAAAGTCCCTCCATGTCACTCCACATGCTTCTCTCAGGTAACGTATTTCCACTGCTCTCACTCTTGACTTGTTCCCCTCTAGCAAGGTTCACGCCTCACTTCCATACGTCAGGGTAGGGATCACAATACTATCATGCAATGACTTCTTAACTTCCGTACTCACCTCCCTATTTCTCATGACTGCTTTCAGTGAACCAACCTTCATTGACGAATGAAGAAGTGAAAGAACGTTGTGGGGTGGATGTGGATGTGATTGAGAAATTTAGGAGAAATACACTGAGGTGGTTTGGACATGTGGAGAGAATGGGGAATGAAAGACTGACTAAGAGGGTGTTTGTAGGGGAAGTGGAGGGAGGGAGAGGGAAGGGGAGACTGAGGATGAGGTGGAAGGATGAAGTTAAGAGGTATATGAGGGAGGGGGGAGTGAGTCGGGGGAGGGCAGTCAAATGGTGGGTGACAGAGTGACTTGGAGGCGTTTTGTCTGCGGCCACCCTTTGCAGGATTAGGGTGTCAGGCTATAAATAGATAGACAGATAGTATCAAATGTGTGACGGGTTGCATCGAATAGAGTTAAGTCACAAGGGGCTGGAGGATTTTAGTTATGTAATAACTACTAAGGATTTAGATTGGTTACCTGCCCTTGAATGTTTTGGACTATGTATCCTACCTTTAGATACTTGCATCTCACAAGGGTAAATATGGGACTGACTGTAACTTTTTTTTCCGACTGGCATAGTCCAAAACATTATAGACTTTGTCTTGTACCCCTGCACTTTGGAGAGAATACTATGGGATTGGCTGTTTATTGTGTGTATTTTGCTGGAGTATAGTTTTGACTGATAATCCAGTACTGAAGCCATGTTTCACACCCAGGTACCCGTGTGTTGATCCTGGAGAAGAGCAACGATGGCTGGTGGCGTGGTCACTATAACAACCTGGTGGGGTGGTTCCCCTCCAACTATACCACAGAAGAACCATCAGAAGATGACCACACCTACACAATGGCAGAGAATGTGCTGGATGTGGTGGTGGCGCTGTACTCCTTCACTGCGCAGAATGAACATGAGTTGTCCTTCACCAAGGGGGAGAGGATGGAGGTGCTTGATAGGCCACCCTCGGATCCTGAGTGGTACAGAGCAAGGAATACACAGGGACAGGTGTGTGAAAGAGACAAGAGGTAATGATGGAGGGAAGGAGAGGGCTAAAGAGAAGGTGAGAGGAAGATTGGAGGAGGGGAGAGGGCTAGAAGGAAGGGGAGGGGAAAATTGGAGGATGGGAGAGAGCTAGAGAGAAGTGGATGGGGAAATTGGAGGAGGGGAGAGGGCTGGAAAGAGGGAGAGGGAAAGATTGTAGGAGGGGAGAGTGCTGGAGAAAAGGGGAGGAGAAAATTGGATGGAGGAAGAGGACTGGAAAGAAGAGAAAGGGAGGATTGATTAGTTGTGGGAAAAGAAATTGTTGTGGTACCACAAACAATCTCATGATCAACAGAACTCTGGTATTTTATTCTAGCTAGTACCTAATGATTTTATTCATCTGTGAGTGAGGCTTAGGAGTGCGAGAGTGATAATGCAGGTACCATTAACTCTCATGGTCGAAACAAGTCTGATATTCAACTCTAAATAACATCAGATGGTTTTACTCAGCTGAGAGTTATAAGAACCTGGCAGCATTAAAAGCCAAGGTCACTGCTGTCAAGGAGAGGGCTAGAGAGGAGTAGGGAAGAATGATTGACTGAAGGGAAAAAATAGTCTTGTAAGTGTCACAGCAAAGGTCACTGCTGTCAGGGGGAAGGGAGGAGGAATGTTTGAAGGAGGAGGAATGTTTGAAGGAGGAAGGGGGGGGAGTGGGAGAGAAGAAGGGGGAAGCTTCGTTCATTCGTTTTTGAAGGCTCCAACATGCTTGCATGCATCAGCCTTGGCCACCTAATGGCAGCTTTCCATGCTGCCCAATCTCTGTAAGCCTCCCTGTTCAGTCAACCTTGAGGTCACACTTAATGACCTCATCCCAGGTCTTTTTTGGTCTGCCCTATGTAACCCCACCCCTAATATTAATGTTTCTCACTTTCTGCACTCAGTTATCATCCCCCATTCACTCCACTTGCCCAAATCACCTCAACCTACCTCACCTCCTCACAGCACCAATACACTCCAGTCCCATCCTACCTCGCAGCTCTTCCATCATAAACCTAGCCTCCCCAGGCCTTGCACTCAGGGACACACTGCACATCCACCTAATCAATGTCATATCTGTACGTTTGAGCCTGCGAATATCCTCTTCCTTTACTGCCCAGGCCTCATTTCCATACAGCATTACACTGCTCAGACTTTCTCCTCCAATTCCACCTTAGATGATTCTGGTGCTGTTCCTCCATCACCTCCCCCCTCTGACTTCTCATGGCTGACATTAAAATGTCTTCAGCTGATGTATTTTCTGGCATCACTGGCCTCAATACTAGTAAGACATATGGGCCTGATGGAGTCCCTCCTGTTGTCCTCAAAAACTGTGCTTCTGTGCTTACACCCTGCCTAGGTAAACTCTTTCGCCTTTATCTATCAACTTATACCTTTCCTTTTTGCTCTCATTCAGCCAGTCCCAAAGAAGGGTGACTATTCCCAACCCTCTAACTATCGTCCAATTGCTTTAACATCCTGTGCCTCAAAAGTTTTCGAGTCAATTCTTAATAGAAAAATCTAAAAGCATCTTTCCTGTCACAACCTTCTTTCTGATCGTCAGTATGGGTTCTGTCAGGGACGCTCCACTGGCGATTGTCTCACCTACCTTTCAGACTCCTGGTCATCCTCCTTTCGGGACTTTGGCAAAAGCTTTGCCACTGCACTTGGCATCTCAAAGGCTTTCGATCGAGTCCGGCATAAATCTTTAATTTCCAAACTGCCGTCTTACAGTTTCTATCCTTCTCTCTGTGTCTTCATCTCTAGCTTCCTTTCTGGTCGTTCTGTAGCCGCTATTGTAGACAGCCATCGTTCTTCTCCTAAATCTATCAACAGTGGTGTTCCTCAGGGCTCTGTTCTATCACCAACTCTCTATCTTTTATTCATCAATGTCCTTCTAAGCTGTACACCCAACCCTATCCACTCACATGCTGATTGTTCAACCCTTCACCTTTCCATTCGGTTCCTGCAACGTCCATCTCAGCAGTTGCTTCAACAAACAAGGGATGAGGCTATGGCACACCTAATGTCTGACTTGTCTTGTATCTCTGACTGGGGTGAAAATAATCTTTTTGTTTTTAATGCATCAAAGACTCAGTTCTTACACCTATAACCCAACAAAATCTTCCTCAGGATTACCCACTAATGTTTAATAATGTCCAGCTCAGTCCTGCATCATCTTTGAACATGCGTGGGGTTTCATTCACTCGGGATTTGTCTTGGAAAGAACATATTACATCTCTTGTGAAATCTGCTTCCAAGAGATTGGGTGTGCTAAACCATCTCCGAACGTTCTTTACCCCTGCACAGTTGTTGACTTTGTACATGGGTTTTATTCGCCCCTGTGTGGAGTGCAACTCTTATGTGTGGGGAGGCTCTCCATTTGCAGCTCTTCTCAATAGGGTGTAGTCAAAGGCTTTTTGTCTCATTGACTCCCCTCCTCTTACTGATTCCCTTCAACCTCTGTCTCTTTGCCACACTGTTGCATCTTTATCTCTTTTCTATCACTACTTCAACGGTCACTGTTCCTCTGAACTGTCTGCTTGCATCCCTCAACCTCTACGACAGGCACTTAGCACCCGTCTAGCAACAAACTCTCATCCCTTTTCTGTCCAACTCTCTAATGCAAGAGCTAACCATTACTCCCAGTCCTTTATTTATGCAACTGGTCAACTCTGGAACTGTCTTCCTCTGTCTGTATTCCCTAATTTCTATGATCCCCAGTCTGTCAAACGCAGTGTGTCCAGCCATCTCGAAATGAATGAATCTTGAATTTGGCTCTCTTTTGTATTGATTTTGTTTTTTCTTGGAAGGAACAGTTTGCGGGCCCATGGCCTTTGGTTCCTTCTTCCTTGCATAAAAAAAAATAAATTAAAAAATAACACATGCTACATACAAAGATTCCATAGCACATAGGGAGAGCTCTCTCAGTGTCAGCAGAGGCAACAGCTCCCTGAACTTCTTCCAGCCACTCCTCACCCAAGCCACAGAGCTAGCTCCAGCCCCACCTTCAGCACGTAACATGTCTCCCAAATAACAAAACTCTTCCACACACTCAAGAGAACCCCAGCAAGTTCAGTCCTTTCACGCCTGACAATCTCCACCCGCTCTCCCCAACACACCGCTCACACAAAATCAGCAATATCTCACAGTCTGCCTCTAATGCCACTATATCTGTTATGCACCCACTTATCACAAACACTGCACAAGATGGAATTACTTCCAACACCCATGTAGCAAATTGCACATGGCCACTCTCCCTGTTCTTTGATAGTACTGCCACCAACCCTAGAAATCATCACTTTTGTTTTATTTGCATTTACTCTTAAGCCCTTGTGCCCCATACCATCCCTCCACTTCGTAAATCTTTGCTCTGCTGCCCTTTCATTCTCTTCAATCAACACCAAATCATCAGCATACAACATCTCCCATGGTAGTCCATTTCTGAAGTCACGTGAGAGGACTGCAAGTACCATGATAAACAACAAGGGACTCAAAACCCCTGATGCACACCAACATTCATTGAAAATTCATCACTCAAATCTCCATTCACTATTACCTGGGTGTGAGCACCCACATATATGGCCATAACCACCCTTATCAGCTACTCCTCGATCCCAAGCTTTCTCATTGCTCACTTCACCACCTCTCTAGGGACTCTGTCAGTGGCCTTATCCAAATCAACAGAAACAAAGCACGGTTCCCCTTTCTTTCCTATATATTTTTCCTGAAGCTGTCGAACAATGAATATGTCATCAGTGGTCCCCTGCCTGGCATAAACCCAAACTCATCTCATCAATATTGACTCTTTCTTTAATCATACCATCTACAGCAGCATTTCCCAACTTGGGGGTCACGCCCCCCTGGGGGGACGTTTGAGATTGCTAGGGGTGGCGTGGGGTAATCAAAGTTCATTATAGGGCTAGGCCATTCAAATGCATACAGGGTATTCCCAAAGATTTGTATGAATAAGAAACTTTGATAAGAGAAGTTCAGAACCATCATTTCGAGGAACCATGTGTTGTGTTGCCTAGAGCATCTTAACCATGCTTATGGAACAGATAAAAACGTCGTTGTATAGTCGTCAGAGGGATAGGGGGGCATCATGAATGCAGTCCTGACCAAAGGGGGGTGCAGTGTGATAAAGGGTGGGAACCCCAGTCTAGAACTTTCTCCATTACGTTCATTATCTGATCTAAAAGCTCACTCACTCGATGTAGTGCTGCTTTGGGTGTCTGCCCTTTCCTCTCTTCCTTCCTTGCTCTTCTGTCTTTTCCTTCATTCTTTCCTCTTCCTTCTGCCTACGGGAGACTTTACACTTCCTCTTCTGTCTTTTTTGCCTTCAGTCTTTGCTCATGATTCTGCCTATGGGTGACACTGCAATGAGAGACAAGCCAAATGGTTTCCTGTAAACCAGGAAACCATTTATTATGCTGGGTGGTAACCATATAACCAAATTATGGCACCTGGTGCTTTAGTGGTTAATTACGTCACTCCAATCGAATTAAGCCTGTGTAGGTTTATATCCAAGGGATGGTTGGGGTTTATTGCTCACCTAATGCCACTCAGGGATGAGTGAGGCTGGTCACTCTTATCTTAAATGTCTTAACCAACTTGTCTAGCCCTGGGCTCCTACGCTTCTCGTGGGGTGGCATATGACTGGATAGTGGATGGAATTTCCTCTTTCCATGGCATCACCCTTCCCCTTGTACACATTTACAATTACACTCTTCAGCCAGTCATCTGGGACAACACACTCATATATAATTAAAACACTGAACAGATTCTTGCTTTTGCAGACTCCTAGCAAGGGCAAATGGTTTTATTATGAGTTAAAGTGAAAAAACTGGCTTTACTGCTGGCCTTGATTGATATCAAGGAAAGTTTGTGCACACTCGAAGCAAGCAAATAAAGTAAGAACAATATGTAGAAATGAAACACTATTTTACATTAGATCAAGCTCAGAGAGATGAACTGTAAATTTATTCATTGCAGCTAGATAAATTCTTACGTTACAAGAGTCACTCACTCATGCAGTCAAGCTAGCCAATTCTCTTGAGACTAGAAAACACAGAAAGAAGTACTGTTAATTGGAGATATGGAGTCATGGGGCTACAAGACTGGAGTCACCGCTAGGACGCCGCCAGACGAGGTGTATATCTTCGACGATCCTGCATAAGCTCATCACTACGTCCACCTCCCTGTGGGCAGCAAGCTGCAGAAACATGGCATCAAAATTTGCAGTAGACTGGCTCACTGCTCTTCAGTAACCTCCACACTTCACGATTGCTGAACTGCTACCAACTGGTGAGTGGAGAGGCTGGCATCACAGAACTAAGGTCCACTGCTCGAGACATAAGGGTGTAATCTGCGGGAGTCCTCGTACGTCCTGGTACACACGCATCCCCTGTGGGTGCCCCTCTCCAACTGATTGTGTTTCTCATGGTTGCCCCATGGCTTTGTGGGAAGGGGACGGAATTTCTTCTCAGTGGTTAGAGTGGTGGGATGAGTGGCATATACACAGTAATTCACTTACAGATGCACCAAGGTCATCCATAAGAACTGTCTTTTATGAAACTGATGAATGTTTTGAAAAACCTTCACAGTTGGAGTGCATAAAGGACAGGTAAGAGACCTAATCACATTGGTTTTCCATTCATGTTCATGAGTTTCCATAGCAGTACAGTGTCACGAATTTGCACACAATGTTGCTAATTCGTGATAAGCTGATCTTTCAACTTTGTGTCACCTTATCCGCACATGATTGTCATTAGCGGCCATCATAGTTATTGTACAGTATAAGCAAACTTCGATATCGTTATTGTGAAACTGAGTCTTACTTTTACTTCATGATATAGCAATTCATCACATAGTGAACAAACATAGCGAGACCTGACCATACCAAGCCCTCGTTTGTCAACTGATCGTTATTCGACAATTCATTGTTTCGACATTTATAAATCATCACATAGTGAACAAACATAGCGAGACCTAACCACACCAAGCCCTCGTTTTTCAACTGATCGTTATTCGACAATTCATTGTTTCGACATTTATAAATCTATACCCTTTTTCGTTGTTCGACATGGTTATCCCCACCATTTCGACATTTCAAACTGCGCACCGCCAGACAGACCGGCTGAACCGCCTCGGTTTCTTGTGCCCTGCCTTGTTGATCGGTTGCCTCTTCATCTGTCTGCATTTCTATTTGGCCTCGTGGAATACTACAGCACCACCATGGCTCCACCCAAGACCCTACTATAATTCTTGTCAAGTCCAGTCATGTGCTCACCAACCACAGTGAGTGTTTCGCCATTGCATGGTCAGTTGATGATTGCATCAGTGATTAATGAATGCACTTAATGCATGATACTGTTTTGGCACCAGTTTTACGTAATGCACATCTTAATTTGCACTAGGTTAGGTAGGTTATAATCACTGGGGGGTCCTGAGGGTGAAGCCCACCAGTTTCGTTTCAGCACTTCCAGTTAGGCTTCCACAGCTAATTATGGTTTTAAACTGAATACATTTGAGTTTTTTTGGTGTGGTGACGTCATGTCCAGTTGGCGATTGGCAGTAAACACTCTGTCGAAGGCATTCAGGCGGCTTTCTTTAATATCGCTAAGTAGGTACATTTCGTTTGTTCTCCAACATTTTTGGATCGAAAATCAAATGTCAGTCATCTGAGATGTATGTACAGTCGGCCACAGGAAAAAGTATACACCTACGTTTCGTGTGTGGGTGAAAATATCTGGTAACACTGTCCTGAGCAGAAGTGACTAAATGAAAAAAAATGATCTGCAATGTATGTTTTACTCATACATATATGTTATAAACACATGTGTTATGAATATTTTGCTAGGCCGAGGATGAGATGGAGGGATGGAGTGGAGAGGTATATGAGAGAGGGGGGTGTGAGTTGGGAGCGTGGTAGTGAAATGGCAGGGGACGGAGTGACATGGAGGCGATTTGTTTGTGGCCACCCCGTTCGGGATTGAGGCGTCTGGCAATAGATAGATAGATAGATAGTCTTATTTTTATATTACAAGTAATATATTATACCCCATGGTATTACAAGCTTGTTGCCGAATGGGACTACAGTTATCGTATGGGTCCCTCCCCCTCCCCTACCTCTGCTAATACCCTCTTGTCTTTACTAGTAAAAGTAGGGAGAGGGGTGGGGAGAAAAGTAAAGAAGGGGAAACTGAAAACAGAGATATGGGTCTAATGGATGTTGTTCATGGTTATTCATTATGTTTCTATTGCCCTATCAATCCCGGCAGGCTAGGGACAGTTGTGTGTGTTGTTTGCTTTGTGTGAAAATATTGAGGAGGAGTTTCTCTGAAGGGTTTTATGCCTCGGGGAAACTATGAATGTTCCATATTCATGTTAGCATCTGACACAGGAGCTACCACAGGAGGGCCTCTAGACCTATTGCAGAGTCCTTGCCTTCTTATGTTCTTATGTTATTTTTGTGGTAGTAATTTATTTCATTGCACTTCCCCTGCTCAACCTCTGTCTCCTCCCTCCGTCTCTTTCTCTGCCCTGCCTCCTCCGCCACTCTCTCTTCCCCCACTCCACCTCCACCATTACCTCCATTAATGCTTCGAATCCTCTGTGCGAGTCGAGAAGCGAGTATGATCATGAAAGATATATAAAAGAAGGAAACAGTTTAAATTTTTAATAGTTTATACACATTCCGAATGTTTCACTAAACGTGGGGTCCACATCTACCGAACGATCACGAACATGCACTAGCGAATAGGTCATCCATCGATGAGTGTGTGGACGGATGCCGGGCACTAAAAAACATGCACGAGCACATGATATTTTAATCTATTGGTTGTCCGTTGTGGCGGAACATATACACATAAGAAACATTCACCTTTCTTCGTTCGCTAGCGGTTGTTCTCTTTCGTTCGCTAAGTGCGGGCCCACCTTAATAGCATTCACCACAAGTAACGAGTTGTCACATCCATTACTATTATCGTTGCATATTCAGAAGTCCACTGTTGCAACATTTCGCTAAACCGACACTAGCATAACCGTGATATGACTGACAGTTATTATGTTGCTGTTAACAAGTATTTCATGGCACTTCGTCATAGTCAATATGTTTCTCAGTTCCGAGACATTAGGAATTGTAAAGTACAGTAGTAGTACTACTATTACGTAAACTGGCTTTGTTAGATAGTGCTTTTGCTGGGAGGTAGCTGAATCCCTTGGTTACAAGAGAGCTACGCCTAGGCCGGGTAAATTCCTCTGTCGTTAACAGCAACTAATAATTATGGCAGTAGTCTAAAACAAAAAGTTGGTCACCATCTCCACGATGTTATGTGATGGAGACAATAAAACTGTAGAGTAGGGTCGGAGTTATTATATAGGAAAAAGAAATTAGAACGGGTGAACAGAAGTTATAAACATGTGCTAAAGAGGGTGGGAGTGATCAGGTGGAGGCGGGAGGGAAATTGAGGGGGTGATGGGGGAGCTGAGTTTCATTGTGCGTCTGGATGCGCAGTTCCAATGTTACCAGGTTAAACACAGACCTTACGGCTAAAATGTGTGTACTTATTCCTGTGGCCGACTGTACTGTAGTACTAAAATAATTTTCCGTGGGGATATAGGTCAATAAGGAAACAGCTAAATCCCTATGTCACTTTCGTTCATATTTACCAATGTTTTTTCCATCTTTATTGAATATTTTTTAAATGACAAAGGTGGTCAGGAACAAAACCCCCTATTTCTTAACAGTCTTCTGGGAATAATCAGTGTGTTATTCGACCGATTCGTTATTCAGACACTTTTTATGGAACACATCCCAGTCGAATAGTGGGGGAGAGGTGTATATATGATGTGTGTATACCCTTCCCAACATGCCATACCTGATTTTTTTTTAATGAAAAATTTAAAAAAATGTAAGTATGGAAACACCCTTTCTTATCACCCGTGACACCTGTCCATTTAAATGCCCATTCGTTATCAGCCATTGAGGTCCACTGCAGGACCGGCCTATCCGTACCAAAGCAGGGACGATACAGCCATGTATCTCTGCCCAGTGGGTTAGGCTGTCTGGTAGAGACTGTAAGTAGGGTGAGAAGTGCTTGTGAGTGTAATTGTTGTGTTGTAGTGGCTTTCGATGTGTATGTAGTCCGTGAACCAAGTATAATCAGCCCGTCTTAAGCCGATTGGGTGCAAGCATACTATACTGTTCGCGTTTACATGATTCTCTTGTGCCCCGCCCCCTTTGGCCCCACCCACTCACCCGTTGGCCTGAGCAGGAATTTCAAGCCAGTCTTGCCCTGCCAGTATCGGGTAAACATGTCAGGCGCTCTCACTTATCACAGCGACAAAACTTTTACGTAACCCCTTAACTGCATTTATATCTTTTCCATTTAACTAGGAAATGTGTTTTGTAGTAAAGGATGTTGGAAAAAAGTACCAAGGAACGTCATCGGTCTGAAAGGTTTGTGAAGTAACGAAAGTTCCCTCTGTGAAAATAAAGACATACATTCTACAAAGAACTTAGTGTTTTGACTTTTTTCCTTATACAATACACACACACACACACACACACACAAAACCCTTTTCCGTCAAGATTTAAATGACTTCACTTGTATAGAATCAAATTTCTGATACGGCATTGTTGATATAAATATTTATACTGTATACGGGTAATTAATTATACTGTACTGAGTAGGCGAAGCCAGTGACATTTCATTTTCCTGCTTCTGAATTTGAACCCTCTAATTTAAATGTAGGAAATAAATAAGGAAAATTACAATATGGTTATGAAACCGTGGTAACTTAACAGACATGACAGATAGATGACTTAATGTGTTTAATAGTAATAGCAGCACAGCTGCGATGTGTTATTGCCAAGCTCCGAAGTTTCTTGGCGCCAAAACTCAACTGCTGTTGCGGGAGGAGGCGGGCTGCTTCTTTTCAAACTGATTTTGATTCAGTTAGCAAATTTTAGTGCTTCCTTTGTCATACAGAAATGAATTCAAAGTAGAAGTAAATAATACAATACTATTTTGTAGTTAGGCTCATTATTCTATCAATAAGAAGAACAAATATCTCAGCCAATCAGCAACGAGTAGAGCCAGAAGAGGGCGGGGCATTACTAGGGGGCGGGGCACAGGAGAATGAGACAAACACTTCCAGTATAGTATGTGACCCTGGTTCAACCACAGCACCCATAAGGGGGATTTAAATTGCCTGTAGGATGAAAACATCATGTACTCACCATAGATACAGTTTTAGGAGGGACCCATGAGAGTGAAAACTGGAAATGGATTTTGTCATCATTTTTCACTCTCAGAATGGAGCCCTTGCCCTTAAAGCTCTTCAGCCAGATGGAGTCTGTACGGATTTCCGTCTGAGGGGTGGTTGAGGTTTATTGCTCATAGAAAGCCACTTGGGGGGTGGGGAGGGGAACCAAAGTCAAGATCCATTCATTTTGAAATGCTTGAACACATTGCAATGAAAAGACCAGAGGTCATAGGCAGAGGGAAATACAGACAGGAAGGCAAGACTTGTTGCATACATGAAGGACTGGGAGTATCAGTTAACTCTTGCATTTGAGAGATGGACAGCAATAGACCTTATGGTCCTTTCGATGCTGCTTGTTACAGTGCAGACTATGACTATGAGATCTAATTCTACATGCTGAAGGATAAGGATAGTAAAGCAAGAAGGCTTCCCCTGCCTCCAAACCCACCAGTTAAAACTGGCAGGAAAAAGTGAGAAAAACCAACATGCAGTATGGAAAAACTGACATGGAAATTTCATAGGAAAGACTGAAAGGGAAAAGTTGCATTCTGTAATACTTTATCTGTAAGCTACCTATTTGAAAAACCTGAAAGAGAAATTAGTAAAGTAAAATGAATACTGTAATCAAATAATAAATAACTAAGGCACGACATGTATGGGTACATTGAGTTAACAGGGCGTCTGTAGACACAGCGTGGAAATTGCAGTGCACAGAATGGATGTTCAGGGGTGGTGTGGCAGCCTTGCCTGGCGCCTTTCAGGTAGGTAGCAGTTAATCAGGCCCCAGCTCAATTCACTCCACAGAGACAAGGAACTTTCCTACATGGGACAAGTATACTGTACAAGTTTCCTCCTGAAGCAGTGACCCCTGGTCCATCCATCCATCCATCCATCATCCAATCGTATGTTACCCCATGAGGAGCGTAGGAGCCCGGGGCTAGGCAAGTTGGTCCTGACATTTAAGATGAGAGAGACCAGCCTCGCTCATCCCTGAGTGGCATTACTTGAGCAATAACCCCAACCACCCCATGGATATAAGCCTTCACTGGCTCAATCTGATTGGAGAGCTGCAATTACCCACTAAACCACCAGGCGTCATAATTTAGTTTTGTCGTTACCACCCAGCATAGTAAATGGTTTCCTGGTGTACAGGGAACTGTTCGGCTTGTTACTCAGTGTAGAGTCACCCAGCAGAAGGAACAGGAAAGAATGAAGGAAAGATAAAAGAGGGAGTGTAAAGTCTGGCACATTAAAAATATTCCGATGGTTGTCAGTTAACTAACAGGGACCCTCAGTGATCCACAGCCCATCACAGGTCGAAAGTAAGAGTTGTGACCATTAACTCAGGGCTATCTGTGCATATCCTTGTCTGTGCCTACACTATATTTGCATATAATAAATTGATCCGGGCACTGAGGGAAAAAAAAACTTTATTTATACACAAGTGTTTTATTCAGGAGTAAACATATATGATGGGGGTTAGACGACAGATACATATCCAAGCAACCTTTAAAGATTATTACTGTATCACAATTTACTACATTGGAGGGCAATTATTTTCATATATTTACAACTCTGTTAAAGAAGAAAAGCTTCGGTTCATGTGTCCGTTGTAATGAAGGGGGGATGCAGGCAGAGAATTCAGAAGAGCAGTGAATGTTGAAATAATGACAGGAGATAAAAATACAGCAGTGTGGTGAAGAGACAGAAGTTGAAGGGAGTGGATAAGAGGTGGAGAGTTATTGAGACAAAAAGCCTTTGACTCCACACTGTTAAAAAGAGCTGTATGTGGGGAGCCTCCCCACACATGAGAGTTGTACTCTACACAGGGTCAAATAAAACCTCTGTATAAAGTCAGAAAATACACTGAGGTGGTTTGGACATGTGGAGAGAATGGAGAATGAAAGATTAAGAGGGTGTAAATGGGTGAAGTGGAGGGAGGGAGGGGGAGAGATCGAGGGATGGAGTTGAGAGGTATAAGAGGGAGGGGGGAGTGCGCTGGGGGGAGGGCAGTCAAATGGTGGGTGACAGAGCGACTTGGAGGCGTTTTGTCTGTGGCCACCCTTTGCGGGATTAGGACATCTGGCTATAGATGGATAGATAAAGTCAGCAGCTGTGTGGGGGTAAAGAAGGCACAGATCAGCTTAGCACACCTGTTCTCATGGAAGTAGATTATACAAGTGAGGTAAAATGATGTTTCCATGATTGAGCTGAATGATGTTAAACATTAAGGATAATCCTGTGGAAGACTTTGGCAGGTCAAAAGATGTTGGGACCAAGTTCTGGATAAATTAAATACAGCAAGATTATTGGTCACCTTTGGCTTAAATGTTGGAACTGTGTAGCCGAGTCCTGGGCCCCTGTGTTCCTTGTGGGGCAGGGTTGGATGTAGCTAGCCAGATCAAGTTTTAAGGGGAAGTGGGTGCTGATTCTTCATTAACTAAGTATAAATAGATGCTGATTCTTCAGTAACTGACTGTAATGATTATCTTTAAGTGGGAGAGCTGTATAATTTAGAAGATGTTTTTTCTTGTAGGTTGGACTGATTCCCAAGAACTATGTACAAGAGCTTCATGAGGTTGTTGATGCCCGAACCCCTCGATCCCGGGAGCCCTCACAGACCCGGCAGCTTCCCCCACCAGGACCTCCCGCGACCACACACCCACCCCCTCCTGCCACAAATGGTGGTGGCCACAGTGCAGATGCACACTTGGCACAGGTAAGAGGAACATTAATGGCAGAATTTTGTGTGTGTGTGTGTGTGTGTGTGTTGTGTTGTATTGTATTGTATTGTGTGTAACTCGCCGGGTCGGTCAGGATAACTTGATGGTAGTGATCGTCAGCCTTTACCCTCCCGGAAGGGAGCTGAGAGCTCATATAGTCCAATCTATGGGCTAGGCTGTGACCTTCACACATGCACACACCCATCCCCTTGCTCAAGGGGGACAGTAACCACCCACTTCGTCAGTGAAACTTTTCGCAACCTGAGCGAGGCGCGAACTCCTGTCTACCAGATGGCAAGCGAGAATGCTACCACTGCGCCAGCGAGCGGTGTGTGTGTGTGTTGTGTTGTGTTGTGTTGTGT
>JAGKTI010001247.1:43613-63338 GCA_018397915.1 Birgus latro | reverse complement strand
GTGTGTGTGTGTGTGTGTGTGTGTGTAGTTGCCAAGTTGATTACCTAGTTGTGACTTACAGGAAAGGAGCTATGCTCCTACTGTCCTGTCTTCATAACTACTAACATCCAGCTTGGTTTTGAAATCGTGAATATCCTTGCCATTTATCACCTCTTTATTCAGATTATTCCATGCCTCAATAGTTCTGTAAGGGAAACTGTATTTATTGATGTCTCTCTTGCATGTGGTCTTTTTCAACTTTTTTCTGTGACTCCTTCTATCATTTTTGTCCCACAAAAACAGGTCCTCCCTGTCAGGCTTCTCCATTCCCTTGTATACTCTATACACATTAATCAGATCTCCCCTTATTCTTCTTTTTTCTTGGTTGGGAGATTTTTTCTTGGTTGGGAGATTTAGTCTCAAAAGTCTTTCTTTGTATGGTAATTCTCTCAAGCCAGGTACTGTCTTCATTGCTGCTATTTGTATTCTTTCAATCCTTCTTACATCCTTTTTTTTATGTAGTGACTATACCACTGCTGCATATTCCAACCTTGGGCGAATCATATGATACAATCAAGTTTTTCATCATCTCCTCATGTAGATCAGTAAACACGACTCTTATGTTTCTCAGAAGGTTATTGTATATGTATCTCTGGTGATCTTGATTATGTGATTTTCTGGTGAAAGTTTGTTTGAAAACAGTACCCTAAGTCTTTCTCCTCTTTAGTTTTGCTAATCCATTTGTTCCCCATTGTGTAATTTCCAGTTTGTCTCTTTTACTCTTTCCAAATTTCATTACATTTCTTCATATTAAACTGCATTTCCCACCTTTGACTCTAATCATATATCTTACCAAGGTCCATTTGCAGCTGTTTATGGTCTTCCTTTTTTTTTTTCCTTAATAGCTTAGCATCATCTGCAAATATATTTATATGACTGTGTGTTCCTTCCACCATATCATTTACATAGACCAGGAACATGACTGGTGCCAACACTGACCCTTGAGGTACACCACTAATTAGACCACTCTGACTGGCAGTCCTTTATGACTGTTCTTATCTCCCTATCCTTCAAAAAATCTTTCATCCACTTAAATCTGTCTATCTGTTTCCAGATCCCTCAATCCTGTATGGGGTGGCCACAAACAAATCACCTCCATGTCATCCCATCCAATGTCACTTTACTGCATTGCTTCCAGCTCACACCCACTTCTGTCATATACCGTATTTTCCGGTGCATAGGGCGACTCCTGAACCTCATAAAAAAATGCCCAAAATTGGGGGTCGTCTTAAACACTAGGTATAAAATTTTAACCTTTACATCCTGTGGTTATGGGATCCATAGGTGTGATTCAGAACTGCCAAACACTCACCTTGACCCTAGTTTCCCAGAATTTTTTTTTTTTTTAATGCAAGGAACAAGGAACCAAAGGCCATGGGCATGCAAACTGTTCCTTCCAAGAAAAAACAAAAACAATACAAAAGAGAGCCAAATTCAAGATCCGTTCATTTCAAGATGCCTGAACGCACTGTGTTTCAAATACTGGTGATCATAGGAAGTAGTAAATACAAACAGAGGAAGACAGTTCTAGAGTTGACCTGTTGCATAAATGAAGAACTGGGAGTAACGGTTAACTCTTGCATTAGAGAGTTGGACAGAAAAGGGATGAGAGTTTGTTGCTAGATGGGTGCTATGTGCCTGTCATAGAGGTGAGGGATGCTAGCAGACAGTTCAGAGGAACAGTGACCAATGAAGTAGTGATAGAAAAGAGATAAAGATGCAACAGTACGGTGAAGAGACAGATGTTAAAGGGAGCCAGTGAGAGGAGGAGAGTTAATGAGATGAAAAGCCTTTGACTCCACCCTGTTGAGAAGAGATGTATGTGGGGAGCCTCCCCACACATGAGAGTTGTACTCCACACGGATGAATAAAACCCGTGTATAAAGTCAACAACTGTGCAGGGGTAAAGAAGGTATGGAGTTGGCTTAGCACACCTAATCTCTTTGAAGCAGATTTCACAAGAGATGTAATATGTTCTTTCCAAGATAAATCCCGAGTGAATGAAACCCCAGGCATGTTCAAGGATGAAAACAAGATAAATCCCGAGTGAATGAAACCCCAGGCATGTTCAAGGATGATACAGGGCTGAGCTTGACATTATTAAACATTAGTGGGTACTCCTGTAGAAGATTGTGTCGGGTTGATAGGTGTAAGAATTGAGTCTTTGATGCATTAAAAACAACAAGATTATTTTTACCCAATCAGAGATACGAGCCAAGTCAGACATTAAGTGTGCCATAGCCTCATCTCTATTTGTTGAAGTAACTGCTGAGATGGACGTTGCAGAAACCGAATGGAAGGGTGAAGGGTGGAATCATCAGCACATGAGTGGATAGGGTTAGATGTACAGCTTAGAAGGTCATTGATGAATAAAAGGAGGAGAGTTGGTGATAGAACAGAGCCCTGAGGAACATCACTGTTGATAGATTTAGGAGAAGAACAATGGCTGTCAACAATAGCGGCTATAGAACGACTAGAAAGGTAGCTAGAGATGAAGGCACAAATTGAAGGATAGAAACCATAAGGGGACAGTTTGGAAATTAAATATTTATGCCAGACTCGATCGAAAGCTTTTGAGATGTCAAGTGCAATGGCAAAGCTTTTGCCAAAGTCCCAAAATGAGGATGACCAGGAGTCCAAAAGGTAGGTGAGAAGATCATCAGTGGAGCGTCCCTGATGGAACCCATAATGACGATCAGAAAGAAAACTGTGATAGGAAAGATGCTTTAAAATTTTTCTGTTAAGAATAGACTTGAAAACTTATGAGACACAGGATATTAAAGCAATTGGACGATAGTTAGAGGGTTGGGAATGGTCACCCTTCTTTGGGATTGGCTGAATGAGGGCAAACTTCCAGCAGGAAGGAAAGGTACAAGTTGATAGACAAAGGCGAAAAGTTTACCTAGGCAGGGTGTAAGCACAGAAGCACAGTTCTTGAGGACAACAGGAGGGACTCCATCAGGCCCATATGCCTTATTAGTATTGATGCCAGTGATGGCAGAAAATTCACCAGCTGAAGAAATATTAATGTCAGCCATGAGAAGTCAGAGGGGGGAAGAGTTGGAGGAACAGCACCGGAATCGTCTAATGGAATTGGAGGAGAAAGTCTGAGCAAAGAGCTCTTCTATATCAGTAGAAGAAATAGCTACAGAGCCATCAGAGTAGAGGAGAGAAGGATGATGAGGTAAAGTTGTTAGAAAGGTTTTTGGCAAGATGACAGAAAGAGCGAGAAGAATTCGAGTTGGAGAGTTGAGAGCTTTTAGCACGGATGATATTATTTTTAGCAGAACGAAGAACAGACTTAGCACAATTTCAGGCTGAAACATAAAAAAGATGTGATTCAAGGGTGGGTTGGCTCTGGTACCTTTTATAGGCCCTCTCCATGTTGCATACAGCATTAGAACAATCATGATTAAATGCTTTTTGTATTAATATCTCCATGGATAGAGAAAGATGAATAACCTGTTGAGCCCACGACATATGCACCAACATTTGTCTTGGTTGCAACTGGCTGGGTTGTTTACCACCAAGCACAGGGTTGCCAGATCTGAAGCAGGGCTCATTACCACCAGTGATAAACAACAGTGCCTTTTCTGTTATTCCTGGTGGATTAACTTCTGTCCTACAACCACGTGATATCTGTTTGAAAAAAAACATTCAGAGACTGCATCCATGAGGAAGGGAACAAAAGGATGATCAGTCGTAAAAAGTCGTATGCAAGTGGTGGGAATATGTGCACTCCAGGTCTGGATGAGACGTGATATTATTATCAAGGCATAGAATGATATTTCTGTAGAAACTGTCATCAACAGTTTCAGGAAATTTGGAATACCCAATTCAGTGGATGGTATAGACAATGACATTTTGTGGGCGGATGAGGAAGAGAAAGCCAATACCAGGACTACACCTTTGAATTCAGAGTTTGATACTTGCGATGAAAAACTGCAAACACTAACCTAGGATGAAGTTGATGAACTGATGATGTCAGATGTGGATGATACTGATTTTGAAGGTTTTTAATCTCTGAGAGTTGATGTGATGACTTTAATAAAATGTAACTTTTCTTTACCCTATGGTATAAAATTCAGAGTAACGTGATTAATACGGTATGAGTTATTCTCGAATATTAAATGTATAACTCATTTTCATATCGGAGGTGACACATGCAGCCTAGATAGCCTGTAAAACCCACAGAAGAAGCTGGTTTAAAGTAAAACTTAACCAAAGGCTCAGTTGCTTAACAACGTTAGAGTATCACTTCACTGGTCAGTGGGAAGAGTGATAAAGGACTGGGGTTACTGGGGCAGCAAGCTCCCAGTGTCTCAAACCTTGGGGCTCATCATATGCACAGGGTATGCCTCTAAACCCACATTTTGTATGGAAATATTGGGAGTAGTCTTATACATAGGTTGACTTTATACACCGGCAGATACGGTAAGTGTTTTTACCTTAACTAAAGTGTATCTTTACAGGAATGAGTCAGGCTCATACTGTCCTGTATATTAATATATTTTTATCATACATATCCATAAATTTGTGAATAGTATTGGCATACATTATTTCATTTGTTAGCCATTCCACTGATCAATTGCCCTATTTGGGAAACTGAATTTCCTTATGTCTTTGTCACCTCTCTTTTTATGCAGTTTTTTTTAGGTGGGGGCACTCACGATCCACTCATTTGATTTAGTGCTACTCTTAGGTTTCTGCCCTTTCCTCTCCTCTATCCTTCTTTCCATTCATCCTCTTCTCTCTTTTTCATTCTTTCCTTGTCCTTCTGCCTATGGGTGACTTTACACTCCCTCTTCTGTCTTTCTTTCCTTCATTCTTTCCTCTTCCTTCTGCCTGTGGGAGACTCTACACAGAGTGACAAGCCAAATGGTTTCCTGTACACCAGGAAACCATTTACTGTGCTGAGTGGTAACCATATAACCAAATTTTGGCTCCTGGTGGTTTAGTGGGTAATTACGGCACTTCAATCGGATTGAGCCAGTGAAAGTTTGTATCCAAGGTTTGGTTGGGGTTTATTGCTCACGTACTGCCAGTCAGGGATGAGTGAGGCTGGTCACTCTCATCTTAAATGTCAGGACCAACTTGCCTAGCCCCAGGCTCCTACGCTACTCATGGGACAATGTAGGATTGGATGATGGATGGATGGATTGCAGTTTCCTCTTGCTGATGTCTCCCCATAGGTTATAAACACATTGATGTCTATTTTCTCATTCCCTGAGATGCATTTATATATTGTAATCTTGTCTTCTCTTTTCCTTCTCTCTTGTAGTGTTGGTAGGTTCAGGTTTTCTAGTCTTTCTTCATAGCATAGATCCTTTAAGCTTGGAGGCCTTTTGCACTTTTTCAGTCTTATCTCTGTGTTTTTTTAGATGAGGATTCCAGACCACTGATGCATATTCCAGGGTTGGTCTGATGAATGATGTTATTATCTTTCTCAGCATTGTCTTCACTTATATGTCAGTGCAATTCTCATATTAGCAAGCAGTGTGTGCATGTTCTGTACCTTCTCATTTAATTGATAATAACTCCCAGGTCCTTCTTTTCGGATGTTTGTGGGTCTGAACTTCCTGGCTTACAATCCCAGTTTGGTCTTTTCCACTTTTACCAAACTAAATTATATGGCATTTGTCCACATTGAAATCCATTTGCTATCTGTTGCTCCATTCATGAAGCATATTTAATTCTTCTTGTAGCTCACTGCAAGAGTCTGTGTTTGTAATTCTTCTTTGTATTTTTGCATCATCAGCAAACATATTTGATACTATCCATTTCCTATGTTCCTTTCTGTGTCATTTATATGTACTAAAAACATAATTGGTGCCAGCAATGAGCGCTGTGGAATTCTGCTTGTCACTTTCCTCCATGATGAGTAGTTTCCTCTTAGTACTGTTCTCATTTCCCTTTATCAGAGAAAATCCTGCATCTAACAGAACAGATTACAGGTATACCTCGATATATGATACCCCTAGATGCGATATCCCCGCTTAACAATGGGGTAGAAATACCACCAAACCCCGCCTAACAATGGCCAAAACCCTGTTTAACGATGGGTTTTTATTTTTTATTTTTTTTAATTTTTTACTGATTTTGATATTTTAGACTAAAATTGTGTGTTTAGGTTGATTTAAAAACTATTTTTAGTTTAAAGTGTTTTAGTCATAGTTGGGGGTGAAGATTGTCATTTTGGGGTACAGTTTACTAGGCTTGAGGTGGATAGTAGTGCCTTGGTGGGCATCTGTGCTGGTAAGGGGTTGGCAATAGCCAACACCCACTTTCGGCACAAGATGATCCACAGGTATACAGTAATCTCTCTACTTTCCGGACGACCACTATCCGGTTACACCACTGTTCGGACATTGTAGGCTGATGTTCAAAATCCAAAAATGCCAAAAAATAGAAAAAAAAAAATCTGAATTTTTTTCGACCCGTAAGTTGAATTTGGCGCGCGGCGCCGAATGGCCTTATTTACATTCACATTCCCACTGTCTCCCCCTCTCGCCACTCCGACAGTTATCTCTGAACTGCCGTGAGTTTTTGTTTAAATAATCATAATTCACAGTGCTTAGGATTAAGTGCAGTTCAACACTGGATTACTGTACATGCTTCAAGAGCATTTTCACCACTGTCAGAGCTTTAGAGGTGGGGTAAACAGCCACCACGGACATGTGAGTACACTGTCAGCTGCCAAATATTTTCCATATTCACTTCTAAATCCTCATTCTTTGGTTACATTTTATTTACTTCATGCTTTGTGTCCCATATTTGAGTGCAGAGGCTGTGAAAGAGGTGATTTTCTCAGTGATTACCCAGTCTCTTACATACGTTCACTATCAAGTTAACTGGTGAACATTTTTTACCTACTTACCTCTAAATCATAATTTTCTGGTAACAGTTTATTTATTTCATGCTTTGTATCCCATATTTTAGTGCATAAGATGTGAGAAAGGGTGATTTTCTTAGCAATTGCCATGTCCGATACTTACTTACACTATCCTGTCAACTTATGAACACCTCTGCCTTACTCTCCTCAAAATCATCATTTTTTGATTAAAATTCAATTAATTCATGCTTTGTGATCATTATTAATGTGAATGGGGTCTTAAATAAGTGCTGTGCATGTCCGATAGGGAGGTAGGTAGGTGCTTTTCTGATTTAGGTTAGGTTAGGTTAGGGACTGGAATGACTAGTGCTGGAGCTTCAGGGCCACTATCCGGACAAGACCACTTTCCGGTCATGCCTTTGGCTCTATTACAATGGATAGTGGGAAGATTACTGTACATGGAGAGTCATGAGGATGGATGGTGAATTTGTAGAACGAAAGGCAATGATAGATTACTTGTGTGTGGTTGAGCGAATGAGAAGGCAAGTGTTGGATGCAAGTGTGGAGAGGGTGGGGGAATGGAATCTCTAACCATCACTTAGTGTTGGCCAAGGTAAGGCTGGAAAGATAGTGGGTGAAGCGACCAAGGGGACGACAGGAGGAAACACCTCCTGTAAGAAGAGTGGAGAAGTTACAAGATTGTGAGAAAATGGCAGAGTATAAGAGCATAGTGGAAGAAAGATTGGGAAGGTGTGAGTTAGAGCAGATGGAAGGGTTGGAAGATGTATGTAAGATTTTCATGGAAGAGATAGGTGCAGTGTGTGAGATGGTTTGTGGAGTGAGGAGGAGATGCAGGGGTGTGCAAGGGACAGCATCGTGGAATGATGAGGTGAAACGAACTGTCAAACAAAAGAAGAAGGCATATAGTGAATGGCTAGCGAGCAGAGGTAGGGGAGAAGATGAGAGAGAGAAGAGAGAGGTATATGTGAGCTGGAGAAGAGAGATAAAGAGATTGGTGAAGGAGAGTAAGAAGAAAGTGGATGAGGAGTTTAGGAGGAATCTGAGTGTAAAGTGGAGGGAGAGTAAGAAATTATTTTGGAAGGAGGTAAAGAAAGTAAGAGAGTGTGAAAAGGGAAATAGTAGGGGATTGAAAGTTGGGAATAATAGTTTGCTGGTGGAGAAGAGAGAGAAATTGAGGAGATGGAAGGAGCACTTTGAGGATTTGTTGAATGTAGAGAGTGAGAGCAGTGGTTGGGGAATGGCTGGGAGAAGAAGAGGTGAGAGGAGGGAGGAAGAGATCAGTAGGGCGGAAGTAGTAGAAGCAGTGAAGAAGATCGAGATGGGAAAGGCCCCAGGAATTGATGGAGTGTGTATTTACCTAATTGTATTTACCTAATTGTGATATACAGGAAATGAGCTACGCTCGTAGGATCCTGTCTCTGTTTCTCAATAAGTCAAATTTTGCCTTAAACTCGTTTAAGTTTTTAGACTGGACGATCTCTTTGTCCAGGCTATTCCACAGGTCTATGCATCTATAAGGAATACTATATTTTTTGATGCCCTTCGAGCAGCTTGGCTTCTGTAGTTTCATTCCGTGTCCTCTTGTTGCTCTCTCATCCCACAAACAGATTTTCTCTATCAATTTTTTCTACTCCTATCATGGTCCTGAACACTGCAATCATGTCGCCCCTCGCTCTCCTTTCCTTTAAGGATGGCAAATCCAGCCTTTCTAGCCTCTCACTGTATGATAGATCTGCCAAACTGGGGACCATCTTGGTTGCTGTTCTTTTTATTCTCTCAATCTTGGTTATATCTTTCTTTTTGTGTGGGGACCACACTACTGCTGCATATTCTAACCTGGGCCGGGTCATGGCTACTATCAATTTTTTCATCATCTCATCCATGTAATGAAATGCCACTCTTATATTGGTCAAGAGTTTATATGTCTCTCTCACTATCTTATTTATGTGCTTTTCAGGTGACAAACTATCCTGGACCAGCACTCCCAAATCTTTCTCTTCTCTCACTTTTCTAATTGGTTCATTACCGATCAAATAATTCAGTGATGGCCTCTTGGTACTTTTACCCATTTCTAATATTTTACATTTTTTTACGTTGAATTTCATTTCCCACATCCGACTCCAATCATGTATCCTATCCAGATCCTCCTGTAGCACTTTACAGTCCTCTTCAACCTCTACCTTTCTCAAGATCTTTGCATCATCAGCAAACAGGCTTGCGTAGCTGTTCACTCCATCTACAATATCATTTACGTAAATCAAGAACATTACTGGTGCCAACACCGAGCCCTGTGGGAATTGGTTCATTACCCATCAAATAATTCAGTGATGGCCTCTTGGTACTTTTACCCGTTTCTAATATTTTACATTTTTTTACGTTGAATTTCATTTCCCACATCCGACTCCAATCATGTATCCTATCCAGATCCTCCTGTAGCACTTTACAGTCCTCTTCAACCTCTACCTTTCTCAAGATCTTTGCATCATCAGCAAACAGGCTTGCGTAGCTGTTCACTCCATCTACCATATCATTTACGTAAATCAAGAACATTACTGGTGCCAACACCGAGCCCTGTGGGACACCACTTGTTACTTCCCTCCATCCAGATGTCCTCTCCTTTATTACTGTCCTCATTTATCTGTCACTCAAAAAGTCTCTCATCCATTCCAGGAGTCTTCCCTTCAGTCCTCCTATATGCTCTAATTTCCATAACAGTCTCTTGTGGGGTACCTTGTCGAAGTCCTTCTCCAGATCTAAGTACACACAATCCACCCAACCGTCTCTCTCCTGTAGCATGTCAATCGCCCTTGAGTAAATGCTCGACAAGTTTGAAACACATGACCTTCCACTTCTGAATCCAAACTGACTTTCAGTCAAAATATTCATCTCTTCCAGGTATTTTATCCATCTATCTTTCAGGATTCTCTCACACAATTTTGCAACCATGCTGGTTAGGGACACTGGTCTATAAATCAGGGGTTCTTCCTTATTTCGTCCCTTATAGATTGGCACCACATTTACCCTCTTCCATTCCCGAGGCACTTTCCCCTCTTCCAAGGAGCACACAATTAAATTGTGAATCTTATCCGCCAGTTGTTCTCTGCGTTCCTTCAGTACCCAATTAGAGATTCCATCTGGTCCTGGGGCTTTCCTTACATCTTGAGTTCCCAGTAATTTATACACTTCCTGCACTTCCACTTTTATGTCTTTTATCGCTACATTTCTAATCACTCCCTCTCCTTCCACAAACTCCCTTTCCTTAGTGAAAACCGATTAGAAGCATTTGTTCATTACTTCAGCTTGCATTACTGCATCCTTGTAGACCTCTCCTTCTACTTTCAGTTTGGTGATTCCTTCCCTTTGCTTCAATTTGCCATTAACAAATCTATAAAACAATTTGGGTTCATCCTTACATTTGTCAATTATACCTTTTTCAAAGTTCCTTTCTTCCTCTCTACGTATTCTTGTATATTCATTTCTAGTTCTTTTATATTCTTCCTTTGCTCTGATATTACCTCTCTTTGTCCATTTGTTCCATGCCATGTCCCTCTCTTTTTTCACTATCATACACCTTCTATTAAACCACACCTTTTTCCTGTTTTCTTTCCCACTTACTCTTGGCACATATTTTTCCACTCCCAAATTGTAGAGGTCTAAAAAGATATCCCACTTCCTCTGTATCTCTCTTGTTTCTCTGAATTTTCTCCAGTCCGCATTTTCAAAAAATTTTCTCAATTCTGCAAAGTTTGTTTTCCCAAAGTTGTATCTTCCTTGCCTATAAAGCTCATCTCTTGGCACCACATTCCCTGTTATCTTCTGGAACTCAGTGACCACATGATCACTTTTTCCTATAGGACCAGATAATTTAAAGATTCAATTACATCAGGTTCTTTGGATAGTAGCAGATCTAATCTTGCTGGTGTGTCATCACCTCTGAATCGTGTCTCTTCTTTAACCCACTGCGTCATTACATTATTCATTGCTATATTTAACAATTTAGTGCCCCACAAATCTTCACTGCCTCCTGAGTCCCATTCCTCCCAGTTCACCTCTTTACAGTGTGGGGAAATGCTGAAGTATGGGGGTGAGATTGTTGTGGAATGGATATGGAAGTCATGTACATTGGCTTGGAAAGAGGGAAGGGTTCCAGCGGACTGGAAATCAGGTATAATTGTTCCTTTATATAAAGGACAAGGGGAGAGAAAAGTATGTGGTAACCGTAGTATTTGCCTTCTTAGTGTGACTGGAAAGATATATGGTAGAATACTTATTGACAGGGTTAGGCATATAACAGAGGAGTTAGTTGGAGAAGAACAAGGGGGATTTAGGAAGGGAAGAGGGTGTGTAAATCAGATATTCTAAGATGTTTAGTGGAGAAGTATCTAGAGAAGGGAAAGAAAGTGTATGCTGCCTTCATGGATTTGGAGAAAGCCTATGATAGAGTAGATAGGCAAGATATGTGGAAGGTATTAAGAATATATGGAGTGGAGGGGAAATTGTTGAGTGCTGTGAAGAGTATGTACGAAGGAGTTCGGGCTACTGTGCGAGTGAATGGTGAGCTGAGTGAGTTCTTTGATCTGAATATGGGACTGAAACGGGGTTGTGTGATGTTTCCATGGCTGTTTAATATATACATGGATGGAGTTGTAAAGGAGGTGCAAGGTAGGGCAGTGGATGTGGGAGTGGCTCTAATGAATGAGGGTGAGATGTGGAAGATTCCGGTGTTGTTGTTTGCTGATGATACAGTATGGTTGAGTGAAGATGAAGGGGAGTTGCAAGGTTTGGTGAATCAATTTGGGACAGTGTATAAGAAGAGGAAACTGAAAGTCAATGTGAACAAGAGTAAAGTTATGGTGTTTGAGAGGAATGAAGTCACAGAATGCACAGTGAAGTTGGATGATGAGGATATGGAGAATGTGAGTGCATTCAAGTACTTGGGTAGTGTGATGAGTAAGGATGGAAGTTTTGGGGATGAAATACTTGAAAGGGTACAGCAGGGAAGGAAGGTTGTTGGTTCATTGAAAGTGGTGATGAGAAATAGGGAGGTGAGTATGGAAGTCAAGAAGTCACTGCATGATAGTATCGTGATCCCTATCCTGATGTATGGAAGTGAAGCATGGACCTTGCTAGAGGGTAACAAGTCAAGAGTGAGAACAGTGGAAATGAGTTACTTGTGAGGAGCATGTGGAGTGGAGGGACAGGTTGACGAATGAATAAGTGAAGGAATGTTGTGGGGTGGATGTGGATGTGGTTGAGAAGATTAGGAGAAATACACTGAGGTGGTTTGGACA
This sequence comes from Birgus latro, assembly GCA_018397915.1. NCBI lineage: Eukaryota > Metazoa > Arthropoda > Malacostraca > Decapoda > Coenobitidae > Birgus > Birgus latro. The sequence goes on along the minus strand of JAGKTI010001247.1, from coordinate 51,155 downwards.
AGTGGAGAGAATGGAGAATGAAACTCTGACTAAGAGGGTGTATGCAGGTGGGGTGGAGGGAGGGAGAGGGAGGGGAAGGCCAAGAATGAGGTGAAGGGATGGAGTTGAGAGGTATATGTGGGAGGGGGGAGTGAGCTGGAGGGAGAGTAGGCAAATGGTGGGTGACAGAGCGACTTGGAGGCGTTTTGTCTGCGGCCACCCTTTGCGGGATTAGGGCGTCGGGCTATAGATAGTTAGATAAGTAATCTCTCTACTATCCGAACGACCACTATCCGGTTACCTCACTGTCCGGACATCGTAGGCTGATGACTGAACTCCAAAATGCCCTAAAATTCGGAAAAAATCCCATTTTTTTTTACCGCGTCAATTTGAATTCCCGCGCGTGCCGACCAGCTGTGTTTTCACACCTCCCGCCTCTCTCTGGTCTCATTTCCCGCTCAGCTGCTTGTTCGAGAAGACGCCCTCGCCATGGCTCCTGAAGTTCTTGTTTTTGTGGTGATTCCCTACCTCCTGCAGGGCTTGCTGCTGCTCTGCACCTTCTTCATCGTGTGTGTGATGATGGCCCCGCTGCTTGAGAAGAGGAAGAAAGTGGTTTTGACTGGAGAAGAAGCGGGAGCTATTGGAGAAGGTGGACGCCGGGTGGCCGACATCATGGATCCTACGTGAGTTCAACCTCCCTCGCTCTACCTTGTTTGATATCAAGAAGTCCCGAGACAAACTACACCAGTACACGGCTGATTTCACTTAAAAAATCAGACGAAACGTGGAGAGGAAGATGATGTTTACTCCTAAGTATGCGGACATCGACCGTTCCACGCTCATCTGGTATCGACAACAACGTGCTGCTGGTGTGTTGGTACGTGGAACAGAACTGAAAGCTGCTGCCGAGAAATTCGCAAGGCTTCACGACACCCCAGACTTCAAGGCATCTGCAGGTTGGCTCTTCGTGTTCAAGTTACGGCACGGACTTACCAATCGTAAGGCCCTTGGTGAAGCTGTGAGCACCAACGAAGAAGGAATAGAAGAGTTTCGGCAGAAGGTGAAGGGCTTGATTGACAGGGAGGGCCTCACTCTCGGTCAAGTCTACAACGCTGACGAATCTGGCCTATTCTGTCGTTCAGTACCCACAAACACTCTCACTGAGGAGACGGAGAAGCATATACCTGGCTGCAAGCTCTCCAATCAACGGGTGTCTGCTTTGTGCTGTGCCAATGCTAACAGCATGCACCGGCTCAAGCCCGTTATTGTTGGACGTGCAAAGCAACCTCAGTGCCTTCGTGGATTAATGGATGTCCTTCCTGTCGTGTGGTATCATTCTCTGAAGGCTTGGTTCACAACCAAGATCTTCAGAGATTGGTTTCACCAACACTTTGTTAAGGAGGTCATTCACTATCAGACGGAGACACTGAAAATTCCACGCAACCAGGTAAAGGTCCTCCTGATTCTAGACAGTGCACCTAAGCATCCGTCTGAGAAGGAGTTGGTGGATGAAAATGGCCGCATTAGGTGTCCGTTTTTGCCACCTAATACGACTGCTGTCATCCAACCAATGGACCAGGCAGTGATTGTGGCAGTGAAGAGGATGGAGGTTTTTGGACGAGGTGATGGTTGTCTTCGAGGACGAGGACGATCGCAGGCAAGTGTGAGACATGTGAGGGCATCAAACTGTCAAAAACCTTCGCCGCTACAACCTCAAGTCTGCTATCTACATCTGGGCCAGTGCATGGAAGGAAGTCTCTGTCAAGACTCTAGAAAATGGTTGGTCTCCTCTGCTTCATGGAAGTGACGTGGTGCACTATTTCCTAGGTTTTGAGGTGGATGACTTCCATGCAAGGCTTCGTGTGGGTGGAGACAATGTGGATGTCGACGAAGTGCGTGAGTGGTTGGATGACGACGAGGGGGATCCAGGGTATCAGATCATGTCTGATATCGAGATCGCATCTTCCATTGCCGATCCGAGTACCCAGCAGGAAGATTCCGATGAGGACAGCGACGATGATGTGGACTCCTCACGGCTCGTCACTACTCCATCCATCCCAAAGCTGAGTGCACTCCGGGAACATGTGGAGTTCGTCCTTGACTACCTAGAACACCCAGACTGCGACAGGGAGATGGGGCCCTTGGGACTTCTGGATGAAGTGCGAGCTTTCAGGCAGCGCATCATTAATCGTCAGAATCGTCGTTGCTTGCGTCAGTCCACCATTGACAGTTTTTTCAGGCCCATCATCCCCGCCGTGCTCAACCCTTGCTCCACACCATTGCCTCACCAAGACAGGCCTTCTAGCTCCGAGCCACAGCCCAGCACATCAGGCATGGCGAGTCACCACTGGATGTGAGTTTGAGGCTGTCTTCAGAGTCCTCTGCAGTAGATAGCGTATCACCACATCCCACCAAGGAGCTCCTAGGCCACCTCCGTCAGCTAATCTCGGACTCTGACAGCAACTAAATTCTCCAGGACTCGTCACTAGACCACAAGGGAATTTACAGTTATGTGAAGTGATGTACAGTGCACTGAAGTGATGTGATGCTAGCTTTTGTTATTATGGGAACGGAAACATTGTGGGAAGTGCTGGTGAGTGTAAAGTGAAGTGGAAGTGCCAAGGATTCTGTTAATTCCTGCAGGTGCCTCAGGTGCACCTTCATACTGTCAGAGTCTGGAAGGACAGAGCGGGTTATACATCATGACGGCAGCATCATTCTCGTGAGTACCCTAACTTCATCAAAATTCCTTGTTTTGTTCTTCCCATATCATTAATCTCATGCATAGACTGTGTGAAAGATGATTCCCATAATGATTTTCATGTCTAACCTGTTTTCAGCATGCTGCAAAGTGGTAAAAAACTCCCATAAATGTAAATCATAATTTCTTGCTTTCAGTTTATTTTTTCATGCATGGTTACCACTAGTATTGAAGTGCACCAGCTGTGAAAAAGGTGAATGCCATTGATTTTCATGTCCGGTACCTAAACTAAGCTGCCAACTCGGTGAACAGCTGTGCCTAATGTACCTCAAATTCATCCTTTTTGGGTTAAATTTAAATGAATTCATGCTTTGTGTTCATTATTTTAGTGCACTAGCTGTGAAAAAGGTGAATGACATTAATTTTCATGTCTGGTACCTAAACTAAGCTGTTAACTCAGTGAACATCTGTGACTAACTTACTTAAAATTTATCCTTTTTGGGTTAAAATTAAATGAATTCATGCTTTGTGTTCATTATTTTAGTGCACAAGCTGTGAAAAAGGTGAATGCCAGTGAATTTCATGTCTGGTGCTTATTGTCAGCATGCTATATTCTGGTGAACACTTTTGCCATACCTAACACTTATTGACCGTTTTTCTGGTAACAGTTTACATCATTTACTGTATTTGATGCTTTGTATCCAATAATTTAGTGCATGAAATGTGAGAAAAGATGATTTTCATAGTGGCTGCCATGTCCGATACTAACTTACACTAAGCTGTCAACTCAGTGAACACCTGTGCCTTACTTAACTCAGATTCATCCTTTTGGGGTTAAAACAAAATGCATTCATGCTTTGTGTTCATGATTTTAGTGCATAGGAAGTGAGGAAGGGTGATTTTCATAGTGATTTCCATGTCCGATACTTACTTACACTATGGTGGCAAGTTGTGAACACCCATGCCTTACTCACATCAAAATCATCATTTTTTGGTTAAAATTCAATTAATTCATGCTTTGTGTGCATTATTTATGTGAAAGAGGACTTAAATAAGTGCTATGCATGTCCGGTAGGGAGGTAGGTTGGTGGTTTTCTGATTTTGGTTAGGTTAGGGTCATAAATGACCAGTGCGGGAGCTTCAGGGCCACTATCCGGACAAGACCACTGTCCGGTCATGCCTTTGGCTCTATTACGTCGGATAGTAGAGAGATTACTGTATGTATATATACTGTATATATATACGTATATACAGTACAGTAAAACCTCGATATAACGGACTTCAGTAGACCGGAATTCGCCTTAATCGGACTCAAGGAGCTACCGGACTAAACTCCTATATATCGGAAAAAGTCCGATATAGCCAGAAAGCATTCCGGACTGCCTGACAACTTCACCTATGTTCACCACAATAAGACAAGTAAAAGACATGTTTTTCAGTGCACAGTACAGTATTATTATACCATTTGATTAATGTAGTGAAGGTATAACACAGTACAATACTGCAATGGTGGTGAAAACCACCGATGCAATCCAGACTAATGTCTGATATATCGGAAAAAGTCCGGATTAGCAGGGGTAAGTCCGGATGTCGCTTTTATCGGAAAATCGCATATTTCGGACTGGCCTGAGCCCCAATTAGTCCGTTATAGTGAGATCTTACTGTAATCCCTTTACTGTTTGGACGCCCAGTATTCGGATGCATCACTATTCGGACATCGTGGGCTGTCCGCCCCCCAAAATGCCTCCAAATTAGAAAAAATTCGAAAAAAATCCGATTTTTTTGGACCGCGTCAGTTTGAATTTCCCGCGCGCGCCGATAGGCTGTGTTGTCGTGCGTGGCACCTGTCTGTCGGTTTCATTTCCCGCTCTGTTCCTGCCTCGTAAACACGCTCCGACAATGGCGGCCGAAGTGATCGGTTTTGTGGTGATACCCTACCTCCTGCAGGGCTTGATGCTGCTATTCATCTTCTTGATCATGTGTGTGATGATGGCCCCGCCACCTGAGAAGTGGAAGAAAGTGGTTCTGACTTTGGAGAAGAGGGAGATATTGGAGAAGGTGGACGCCGGGTGGCCGACATCACGGATCCTTCGTGAATTCAACCTCCCTCGCTCCACCTTGTTTGATATCAAGAAGTCCTGAGACAAACTACAGCAGTACACGGCTGATTTCGCTTCGAAGACCAGACAAAACGTGGAGAGGAAGGTGATGTTTACTTCTAAGTATGCAGACATCGACCGTTCCACGCTGATTTGGTATCGACAACAACGTGCTGCTGGTGTGTTGGTACGTGGAACGGAGCTGAAAGCTGCTGCTGAGAAGTTCGCAAGTTTACACGACACCCCAGACTTCAAGGCATCTGAAGGTTGGCTCTTCGTGTTCAAGTTACGACACGGACTTGCCAACCGTAAGACCCATGGCGGAGCTCTGGACGCTAACGACGAAGGAATAGAACAGTTTCGGCAGAAGGTGAATGGCTTGATTGATAGAGAGGGCCTCACTCTCGGTCAAGTCTATAACGCTGATGAAACTGGCCTATTTTATCGTTCAATACCCACAAACACTCTTGCTGGGGAGACAGAGAAACGTGTGCCTGGTCCAAAGCTCTCCAAGCAGCAGGTATCTGCTTTTTGCTGTGCATATGCTAACGGCATGCACAGGCTCAAGCCCGTTATTGTAGGCCCTGCAAAGCAGCCTAGGTGCCTTCGTGGGTTAATGGATGCCCTTCCTGTTGTGTGGTATCGTTCTCTGAAGGCTTGGTTCACAACCAAGATCTTCAGAAATTGGTTTCACCAACACTTTGTCAAGGAGGTCATTCGTTATCAGACGGAGACACTGAAAATCCTACGAGACCAGGTAAAGGCCCTCCTGTATCTAGACAGTGCACCTGCGCATCCGTCTGAGAAGGAGTTGGTGGCTGAGAATGGCTGCATAAGGTGTCTGTTTTTGCCACCTAGTACGACTGCTGTCATCCAACCAATGGACCAGGGAGTGATTGTGGCGACGAAGAGGCTCTACCGACGGAAGTTTTTGGACGAGGTGATGGTTGTGTACGAGGACGAGGACAATCGCAGGGAAGGACGAGACATGCTAGGACAAAAAACTGTCGAAAACCTTCCCCGATACAACCTCAAGTCTGCCATCTACAACTGGGCCAGTGCATGGAAGGAAGTCTCTGTCAAGACTTTAGAAAGTGGTTGATCTCGGCTGCTTCTTGGAAGTGACGTTGTGCACGATTTTCTAGGTTTTGACGTGGATGACTTCCGTGCAAGGCTTCGTGTGGGTGGAGACAATGTGGATGTCGACGAAGTGCGTGAGTGGTTGGATGACGACGAGGGCGATCCTGGGTATCAGATCATGTCTGATACCGAGATCACATCTACTGTTGCCGGTCCGAGTACCCAGCAGGAAGATTCCGATGAGGACAGCGACGATGATGCGGACTCCTCACGGCTTGCCACTACCCCAACCATCCTCAAGCTGAGCACACTCCGGGAATATGTGGAGTTCGTCCTTGACTACCTAGAACACCCGGACTGTGACAGGGAGATGGGGCCCTTGGGGTTTGTGGGTGAAGTGCGAGCTTTCAGGCAGCGCATCATTAATTGTCAGAATCGTCATTGCTTGCGTCAATCCACCATTGACAGTTTTTTCAGGCCAGTCAACCCTGCCGTCATCAACCCTTGCTCCACACCATCATCTCACCAAGACAGGCCTTCTAGCTCCGAGCCACAGCTCACAGCATATCAGGCACGGCGGAGTCACCACTGGATGTTAGTTTGCGTCTATCTTCGGAGTCCTCTGCAGTGGATAGCGTATCACCACGTCCCACCAAGAGGCCCCTACGCCGCCTCCGTCAGCTCATCTCGGACTCTGACAGTGACTAAATTCTCCAGGACTCGTCACTAGACCACACGGGAATTTACTGTTATGTACAGTGCAGTGGAGTGATGTGATCCCAATTATGCAAAAGAAAACATTGTGGAAAGTGCTGGTGATTGTAAAGTGCAGTGGAAGTGCAAAGGTGTGTCAGGTGCAAGGTCTTCCTGTCAGAGTCTGAGATGATCGAGCTGGTTATACACCAGGACGGCGGCATCTTTCTCGTAAGTACCCTAACTTCATCGAAATTCCTTGTTTTGTTCTTTCCATATCATTAATCTCATGCATAAACTGTGTGCAAGATGATTTCCATAATGATTTTCGTGTCTAACCTGTTTTCAGCGTGCTGTAAATCTATCTATCTGTCTATTGCCAGATGCCTCAATCCCGCACGGAGTGGCCACAAACAAATCGCCTCCATGTCACTCTGTCCCCTGCCATTTCACTACCACGCTCCCAACTCACACCCCCCTCTCTCATATACCTCTCCACTCCATCCCTCCATCTCATCCTCGGCCTCCCCCTCCCTCTCGCCCCCTCCACCTCACTCACATACACTCTCCTCATCAGTCTTTCACTCTCCATCCTCTCCACATGCCTAAACCACCGTAATGTTTTCTCCTAACGCTTCCCATCACGTCCTCAACCACACCACAACGCTCCTTCACTTCCTCATTTGTTAGTCTGTCTCTCCATGTGACTCCACATGCTCCTCTCAAATAACTCATTTCCACTGCTCTCACTCTTGACTTCTGTCCTTCCAACAGGGTCCAAGCTTCACTTCCATATGTCAGAGTTGGTATCACAATACTGTCATGTAACAACTTTTTCACTTCCATGCTCACCTCCCTGTTTCTTATCACTGCTTTCAACGAACCAGCAACCTTCCTTCCCTGCTGCACCCTTTCGAGCACTTCACCCTCCAGACTTCCATCCTTACTCATCACACTGCCCAAGTACTTAAATTCACTCACATTCTCCAT